>NDGN011489829.1:0-10249 GCA_002564285.1 Tympanoctomys barrerae | reverse complement strand
TGTTATATAGGTCTTGCTTTATCTTGGTCTTAACCATCCAGCAGAAAAGTATACAAACAAAGTATAAAATTAAAGCCATTTTAATATGCTGAGCTGTAAAAGGCTCAAGTCAACAACTTCTGATATGGCCAGCCCTATGGAAAACCCACTACTATTATGGACTACTGGACTATATTGTAATATTTTGCTGAATTCACACACATATGATATTTAAATGACAATGGAATACCCTTCTCTGACAAAACTAAACAAAAAAAGGGATACAATTGAATGACCATTTTGTATCTGTATATTCAAAATAGTTAGGATAAATATACAGCTACCTTCTCTTAATTCAATGAATAGAAAGATTTGTTCCAATAGTGTTTGGGCACTGGATATCATGTCTGCATCTTGTAGAATGAATAACCACTAAGACAACATGCAATGTATTAATTATTGAAACTGTCCTACTAATCGGTTTTGAAAGTGACTCATTGCTATTTGTTTCTCAATAAAATTGTTAAAAAATAAACATAATGTTAGAAGATATGAAACCTGAAGTGAGGCTTGAAGACAGTAATTGAACCAGCTAGTAGTGAGGTCATGCCAAAGTCCCTTGGCTAGTAAAGGAACTGGCCCAGAGCCTATGAACTTAACTATTTTGAATTACTGTTCCCAAATAATCACAGAATATTTGTGGCACTGGGTTAGTTGAGTTGGGCTGGGAGGTAAACAGCAGAAAGGACACTATCAACCAAAAAGCTTGACTTAATCTGAGAAAGTCAAGAAAACCAGCAGAGTGGGAAATTGCCATGACCTGCATATCCAATGGGGTTCCAAGAAGGAATGATGGGAGATTGTTTCACAAAAAAATAGACACATAATGAAAGAAAGCTGGGCCTGCATAAGACTTGCCCTCTCTGATGGAGAGGCAGTGACAACCCAGCATGGCCTGCTTCTTTATTTATACATCATAAGAGGGGGAAAAGTGCATGACAGGGTCAAAGTGCAAGGTCTCAGTGTTTTGTTGAAAATTCTGAAAGCAAAACCTTCTCAAAGCTATCTGTGTGTAGTTATCGGGAAGAACACCAAGGCCAGATACTTCCTGGACTGGCCTTGATCTAGTCACAACAACCTGTTCACAGGGCTTGCCCTGGAGAACTGTGTTCTCATGGCTGATCTTGCTCTAGCCCTGAAAATGTAGTTGATATTCTGGTCAGCTGCCCCCCCCCTCCTTTTCTATTTCTTAGATAAAAGTTGTGAATGATCAGTTGGAGCTAGAGGAACACATTGAGAGGACTCTGCAGAGGAACTTCTTCCTTGTGGAAGGCTTTCTTTTCCTCTCTTCTCCAGAAATCTTTGGTGAAGTTTCTTTCCATGAAAGTTTTTTTTCTGTCATGAAACCTTTGCACTGAGAGGACTTACTCATTTAGGCTTAAAATTTCCAGACCAAAGATTTCAGGTCACCTGTGTTCAGCAACTTGACCCTGTTCAGGCTGTTAACCCATAGCAGGAGTTAGTTATCTGTGTGGCTGGAAATTCTCAGGTGTCAGTGATTTGAGTTTCTTTTCATGGGTAGTTCATTATTGTGGCATTATTTTATCCATCTTGTGGTTATATTTTTCTGCTATATGTTCAAGATCAATTTAAAGTGAGACTTGTATTAATAACAGTAATCTCTTGCTATTTATCAAAGTCAATAAAGTCTCCTCAGGATTTACCTTAGAACCATGTACAGGGTCTCAGTTTTTCTCCTGTGTCAGCCATCTAGATCAGTCATGACCACAGCTTGACCAAGTTGCTTTCTGTGAAAGTTTAGGAGCCTTTACTCACCTGGTGACTTTTTAGGCACACTACACACTGTTGATCTCTTTCCTCTGTGGTCCAACACTCTCTTTGGTCTGAAGGTTGAGTAACTCACCAGAGTTGTAGGATATCACAAGATTACCCTGTGTCCTGAATTCTCATTGATATTGGAGGGCTGGGACCAACATATTAGGTGTCCTCTTAACCCATATATCTTTCTATTTTTCAGTGTCCAAGCCTCAATTGTTGAAAACCCAGAAGTTGATGACATTACATCATAATGGGAACCCTGAATATAATTATTAAAAGTTTTATCTGAATATCAACTACTTTGAAATATTAAAGCACACCAGTAAACAGTCATTTTTACCAACCGTGGATGTTCTAGTTGAATCCTTGTAGAATGTTAATAGACAACAGTTATATAGTTTTACATAGAAAAATTGAGATCAAAAGACATACATACTATTATAGCATGACAATCACGATGACATTTTTATAACACTTAAATCTCTATTTTGATATAGAATAGTCTTTAGTTAATCATCTTTATCTAGTGCATAAGAAATTCTCATATAATTTGTTGTCCTTTGGTGGGCTGTCATTGTAATGTGTGACATTTTCTCAACTGCTTAATGTCTTACATCTCTAGTAGTGACACATACATAGTATACCTATCACATAAGTTTTTGTCAAAAATATAATTATTGACTGGTGACTTCATGTTTGCTTGGCATAAACCTCATATCACAAATATCTGGAGCACAAGAGAAAGGCAAATCTCTGAACAAAAATGTTTATCACCATAAAATATACCAGTTTTAGATTTTATGAGACCTGCACATCTATAAAAGCATGGACACATTTCATACACCATGAGATTAGTAACAATGAATTGTCATACCATATGAAAACCTTTTTTTTTTCTTTCTTTAGTTCTGTACTAAGAGCATTTTTAAATCAGTAGTTGAAAGGAAGAGTATCAAGGCCACAAACCTCCTGGATTGACCTTAATCTAGTTACAACAAATTGTTTACAAGGCTCATCTCTAGAGCTCCCTGTCCTTGGGCCTGTTCTTGCCCCAGCCCCCAGTGTGTGATTGATCTCCAGCTGGGCCATTCCCCACAGGAAATGGCTTCATTTCAAGATTATCTTAAAAGTTCAAAGTTTGGACAATAGACTTAAGTATCTCAATATTTTTCTTGTCATAACAAGTATGTTACATTCACTAACATTAAATCAAGCCCACATCCCAGGTGAATGATCTGTGCCATAGAGCTGTGCCAGGTTAGAGCAGAGTCATATGCAATGGCCATGTGATTATAGAATGACTTGATGAGCTTTTAATTAGGAATGAATTCCTTTTTCTTGGATTATCTACACTGACCAAATTAGATACATCCTTCATTTTGAGAGGTGTGTGGGATATTAGTCGGCTTTCTATGCAGTGACAAAGTAACAAGACAATCAATTTATAAGGAGGGAATATTTATTGGGGCTGCTGGTTTTATGGTGCATGGTTGCTTTGGGCCTGTTGTGAGGCAGATTATCATGACAGGGAGTTCATGGTGGGGTCAAGCTGTTCACCTCACAGAAGCTTGAAAGCAAAGCAAGAGCCAAAGAAAATGGTAAGGTCCCTAATATATCCTTTAAGGGTAAGTCCCCAGTGACCTACTCCCTTTCACTAAGCCCTATGACTAAAGGTTGAACCAACAACACACAGAAGCACCACAGGCTGATGAATAAGTCCTTAGCACATGACCTTTGGGGTAAATTTCAGATCCAAACCACAACACATGCTATCTAGGTCAGGCCATTGAAATTCTTTTATTCTTCTGCCCCACATGAGGTCACCTTGATAACCTATGTGTTGAAACAACTCAGAATGAAGGTTTTAGTCGAGTGCAGTGTATGATTGACTTGGTCCTGTATCACTTTATCAACCCATGAGACAAAAGCTCAAGGAACCCGGACTAGAAGCCTAAGACTCCACCCTCCTTTTATCTCCTGATGTTCAACTCCAACCCATTCTTCTCAAGCATGTTCTTGACTCACTCCCTTACCGACAGAGGCCAAGCCATATCTTCACTTAGTCTTGAGCACCCAGCACTATATCTAGTCCTAACCTTCCAAGCCCTCTCTTTGCAAGCATACCTTACCCACTTTCTTTGGTCATCCATGAGCAGCATCTGTGATAGATGACCTCAAAGGTATACTCTACCATTTCTTTTGATCTCTCTCCATGACCCAGCTTCTCATATCAAGAGGTACTACTTTATCCTCATCTTCTTGAGTCTGGCCTTGCCTTAGGGACTTGTTTGGATAATAGAATGAAGCTGACATGATACTCTGGGACTTCTTTTGCTGAATCATAAGTTTTCTGCCTCCACCCTGACCTCTTAAGATACTTTCTGTTGAAATCCAGATTTTCTTCTGAGGAATCCATATTCAGATATTCCCCTTGGCTATACCAGATGAGGCAGTAGCCTGTGTCCTCTATCAAATGACAGCCTCCTTTCTAGAAGGAAGAACCTCAGTGATCAAGTGGCTAATCAAGTTATGTGATAGAAGGTGCAAATGGCTAGAATAGTGAATAAAAGGAAGGTTTAAGCTTTAACTAGGGCACCTGGGAATGGCTTCACCCACAGCATGATATAAAATGTAAGCAAAGATTTGAAAGAGGGGCATGAAAGTAGTCTCAAAAAGAGCCTGAGGACAGATATGCAAAGGATGGGGTAGGATAGGGCCTGATGATAGGGGCAGAGGGCCTGCTGGGACTGTAGGGCATGGTAGTCAAGACTGTGACCTCCACTCTCTGAGGCTGGAGCTAAGGAGGCAGACATAGCCTGGTGTCTGTTTGCAACAGCGCCCCCTGGCCCTGAGAACACCCTCTAGGGAACCAAAGCAAAGGGAAGATATATGTATTTGGAAGACAGGCAGCAGAATACAGGGCTATTCTCAGTGAAGTTAGGAGGTGTAGTCAGCTCTGGATTTATTTTGAAGGCAGACAGCATGGCTTTTTGATGGATAAAGTGTGGGCATGTAAGGAACGAATTCAGCACTGAAGTGAGGTGGTAATGCTGCTTTGCTTTCTTCCTCATACCTGATCATAACTAAGTTGATCCTCAAGGGGCCTACCTTGGAATTGGAATTGGGCTGTGACTCTTAGTAATGGGATAGCCGTGGTCAAACTGGTTATCTCTTAAGTCTCTGTTTCCTCATGTGTACTGCAGGAGTCACAGCAGGTAGCTCACAGTTATGTTGTGTGGGTTGACAGGAATTTGGCATGAGAAAAAAAAAAGCTTGATTGATGAGTTTCCTGCATGTCTGAATGAAAGTTTAAGGGTGTATGAGAAGGGGGAAATATCTTTGGACATGATAATTAAGTAGGAAAGGCCTGAATTATATATACTGTGTTTGTACTCATTCACTGATCTACTTTTCTAAATAGTAGATAGATAGATAGATAGATAGATAGATAGATAGATAGATAGATTGCAGGGAGCTATAATTCTGACTTCTTCCAAGGATCTGCACAAAGATACACCACTCTGATGGAAGATTTTACATCTGTGAAAAGATAGGAATATATTTGGTGGGTTCTTGGCCCTTCCTTGTGTGGCAATGGGCCATGAAAACAAGGCAGTGATTGTTTCTATTTCTTAACCAATGTTCCAAAGAGAAAGGTAAGTTGTTCAATTAAACTGTTTATAACCTTCTTTGCATTGGCATCCAGGGGAGTTTGCAGCTGGCCCAGTTTGTTGCCAAATAATGAGATGGATTAAATGACCTATTCAAACATAATGTTTATTTTCTCAAGGGCTGGAGCCCTGCCTTAGTTTTTCCTTTTAGCCTACAGAGCAGCGGACCTGTGGGGACAGTAGATACTTAACAAATATGCAGGAGAAATTTTGTTCATTCAGCACACAAGTCAGAACATGGAGTCACAGTTCACGGCCTCATCCTCTGGGTGGAGGTAATAATGCCTCCACTGACTGCACACATGTACCGAGCATGTCTTATGTGTCAAAGCCCATGGGAGACCTGATGGTGGTCTTATCTCCATGCTTGCAATAATCCAATGATGTGCTGCTACCACTATTTTAAGATGAAGATACAGAGCGATAAAAGACAATGTTTCCAATTCCTCCTTTTTGTATGAATTGAAATTTGACATTTGAATCTGTATCTGCCTGACACTTTTCCCTCATGTCTTGAAAGGGAAAGCTTTCCTTCTTACTGGCTAAGTGAGAAGAGTGGGCTAGACTCAGATTCCCTAAACCTAGCCAGCAAGTCTGGATTGAATTTGGCTTTATTAGTTTCATTACTGAAGTCACCAGAGGACTATAGTAGCTCAGCCATGCTCTGTGTAGAGGTGAAGGTTCAGATGCATCATGGGAAAAGTACTTCACAGTAGAGAATAATGGTGTCAATATCCTGTCATGGATCTTTAAATATAATTTGTCTCTTTGCTTAATTATTGCAAGTTACTTATTCTATGCAAAAGCTTTGTTATATTGACACATTGCCTAGGGAAATATAAATTATTATAGATTATTCCAGAAGTGTTTTCTGCACAAAGATGCTGATTATATAGATATTAATGCAGCCATGAATCACCAGGCTTTGTTTTTCTTCCTCCAATATTTTACCCTTATGAATCTTCAATCAATTGTTTTGTTTTGCATCTGCACCTGTTTGCACGATGTTTCATTTCAGGATTAAATTATTGTATGGAAGAACACACTTTTTAAATAGTACAGGAAAACATATATACATATATTTTATACATGTGTACACATAAATAAAAAGGATGGAAAAAATTCCCAGGAATCGCAATGTTTTTTTTTTTTCCAATTTATTTAGTCAGTACAGGGTCTCACTGCAGAGTTAGGACTCATAGTAATCCTCCTGTTTTCAGCTTCCCAAGTTCTGGGATTACAGGCACATGTCACCATGCACAGTCTCAAATGCCATCCCATTGTTCCCAGGGGCGGGTCTGGCATGCCACACCAGGGATCGAACCCCGGGCACTTTAATCGGCTGAGCTAACTGACCAGCCCTGGAACCACAATTTCTTAATGGAATCAGAAAAAAGGAAAGCATTCGCAGGCTGTGTGTTTGAGTGGATTTAATAAAGTTCATTGACTATTTGAGGAAGAAAGACCTTAGCAATAACCTAGATTCACTCCATCTTTGTGAATGTGAAGCATAGTATGGAGAACATGTATTTGAGAAAAAAAGATTTTCCATTTGCATTTTTTTACTGGCCATTACCATGAGTCAGAAGTCCTCTGGCCTCCACCTGCCAGCTGCAGAATGAGGTGGGACAGTGGTCTCTTTCTAGCCTGTCATTTTCTGGACCACCTGATTTAAATGGGTCACGAGTTGTGTCTCATCTAGAGCATTTATCACCATTTGTCATTTCGGCGCTGATGTGTGAGCTTGTTTGTTTCCTATGTGCCCTCCCCAGGTGAGAGAGGCGGTGACTTCCTGGGCTCCCCCACACAAAGCACAGGAACCCCAAGGTGTTATTTAATGATTCAAAGAATGAATGACCGAAATATACTCTGATCATAGAGGGTGTGGAGGGAGTGACCTGGGTTTTCTGGATGTCAGGTACTGGAGGAAAAGTACAGCATTTTAACTCTCAGGGATTTCAATTTTATTCAGATATGTGAACTTTTTTACATAATTGGTTTTCGACACCTTATATATCTACCAAACTATTAAGTGGTTTAACACGCTCTTTCACACTCACAGCTGCTAAAGCCCTCCAACTTAATTCTTCTTATGCATACAGGAAAAGAATGCCTTGTATTTAAGATCTGCCCATCTACATGCCATTAAAGATGATCTAGATAATGTGGATAAGGCATTTTTCTCAAGGTTCAAATGAATCTCCTTCTGCTTTATATTTTAAACAAAATTCAGAACAAATCAGCCCAATATAAATTTGTTGCATGTGAGTGTATGCAGATGGGTTACTTTGTTTAGATTAAAATGCATGTGTTCGACTTATCACGTGGAAAGAGTCTGTAAGAATTCATGGCTGCACAGTGATGAGTCATTTGTGTATCTACTCAGCTAACATTGATGGAGCACCCATGACCTGTGGCCTCCTGGAGCACTACCTAGTGCTGGGAAATGTGTGTGTGTGTGTGTGTGTGTGTGTGTGTGTGTGTAAGTGAGCCGGGAACTGCCATAGAATGAGAGAGCCAAGCTCTCCAGGGTCCCCAGGAAATGGCATGCATCCAGCAAAGGCAGGCCATTGAGACCAGCTCTCAGGAGAGGCTGGAATGGGGAGTTGGGCCTCTTGAACACAGAGTAAAGGCACAGAATGTGACTGGTTCAGATCCTGGAGTACAAATACACAAAAAACATGCTCCTAGTCTAGAGCCAGGGTGCAGTAGGGGAACAACTTCACTATAACCAGGTGAGTACTCTTTCAGAGAAAATTCAGAATGTAATTGCACACCTAGGAGATGCTCTAATGTACAATGAGAAGAGGTCACTGTCACATGTAGGCCCCAATGAAGCTGTTTCATTGATGCACGAAGGCTTACAATGGGTCTGGGAACAGAAGATTTTACTGCATTAGAAATTATGTTCAGGGAGGAAAAGTTCTACCATTTAATTCAATACTTTATCAAGTTGGAAAATGAGTGGTATTTAGCCTTGATTTATTGATCTGCAAAATAATAATGAAATATCCTTTGATACTACACACACACACACACACACACACACACACACAGCCACACAGAAAACCCTAGTATTAAGTATATCCTAGCCTTTGGCCCACTTTCGGCCACGTCACCCCACCTCAGCTCCCTTCTTGGAAATACACCCTAATTGTTGTTTCAGAGTATGTGATGAGCCTGTTCCCCATGAAAAGTCTGCTTAAATTCCAAGAGTGCTCAGACATTACTTCCAGCTGTGAGGAGGCCTTCAGTTCACTCCTGATGGAATCGCTGGATAACATTTCTCTCTTTACTCCTTCCCAGTGTGGCCAGGACTTGCCAATTTAGCAAGTCTCCAGACCTGCACAACACACAGGGGAAGATGAAGGAAAAAAGAATAGAAGAGGAGAAAGGGAGAAGAGAGACAGGAAGTAAGCAAGTGGACGAGGCAGGGAGGCAGGTGCAACTTTAGCTCCTTGAAGAGGTGTGTCTTTCACAGGCTACAAGAAGAGATCTAAGGCTGGATACTGCTGTCGTGACTTTTCCAGATCAATTAGATTACTGTGGTCTGGGGCAATTCAGAGCCTTCTAGAGACAGGTGAATATTAATTGCCCGCAGAATTTGGCCTGATGTGAGTAACCCAAGCACTCAGAAGACTGCTCTTCCTGGAAGAAGTCTATGCATGGAGCCAAGGCATGGACAATGGGCTGAGTACGTCCTGGGCTGCGCAAGCACCTCATCTCTGGTCAAGCTCAAAGAATCTCTCTCCCCTGTAAAACTGGTGAATGAATAGGATTTTCTTGCTTAGTTACTGTAGGGAACGGAGACGCATTCCTGAGAAGGCTTCAGTTAGGAGAATTGCTCCACCCACTTGTGTGGATTATGATGATGGGGGGTTTGGCTTAGTGGTGATATGGGAAGAATATTGGGTTTGGAGGCCGACTAGTTGGATTTGAAGCCAGAGTGCTCTGGGAAGGCAGTTGTTAATTTTGGAGACTGCTTAGCAAAGGGGAGCAGAGGGTACAATAGAAATCTGCCTTTATTAATGCCTACTGTGGGCAAGACTCAGCTTGGTGACTGACAGGAGTTATTTAATATAAAAATGGACTACATTGAAATTTTCTTTTTCATTATTGCCATCACTGTTTTTATAATTTATGCTGTAGTTTTCATTTTGCAGATGAGGAAACTGTTCTCAGAGAGAGATGATTGGCCAGAGAATGTTCAGGGAGAGGGCTGCAGAGGAAGGATTTGGACCAGCTCTGTCTGTCCAGGGGGCCTGTGTTCTTTCCACTGCATCCCAGCCTCACCCTCTTCCAGAAGCCTCTGCCCAAGCCAGTGCCCGTGTCAATATTTATCACCACACATGGTCTTCTCCCTTTAGAGAACCAAATCACAATTAACAATTCTACGTTCCTTTGTTCACATAACAAAAATATGAAGCTATCATTTATTGAAGACATACATTACCTTGATGTTATTCTAAGCACTTTTCCCTGTATTGTCTCTATACCTTTCCATCTTATAAGGTCAGCACTTAAATGACATGTCATTTTATTTCTATCTATAGCAATATCGTGAAGTTGATGTTAATAGTTTCTCGGCCATGGGACACAGGGCAGTTAAACTCCTTCTGCAAGGTGGCAGAAGGCAGTGACCACCTCCCAGTAGACTCTATGCTTCATGAGGGTAAATCTTGCCCTGGTAAAGGACAGGTAATACACACTCAATAAAGGCTGAGGCAACATAGCTGGATACCAATGGAAACAGCACAGGG
>NDGN011489819.1:0-19335 GCA_002564285.1 Tympanoctomys barrerae | reverse complement strand
AAATAAATAAATAAATAAATAAATGAATAAATAAATATCTAACTCTCTCATTGTATGAGTATTTGTCTGCATCATGACCAAGTGTAATGTCCCAATGTCATCCATTTTCTCACTGGGAGCAAGAACCAAAATTTGAGGGAAAACAATTTTAATGTTTCTCATCTGTAAGAAAGCAAGGCTTTGGAGTTATCTCATGAGACTACAGAGTTCTGAAATAAAGAAGGAATTAAACAAGGGAATGAAAAAAGAGAGAAACAGAAAGCTGCAGGGACAGTAGTGACAGACAATAAAACCTGGTAGGAAAAGAGACAATTTATGACTGAATCACTCAATAATTCTGTTTTTTTTTTTGGTCCTGAGTCAATAGATAATTTGTCCTAAACGAATAATGTATGATTTTAGTGGTTCTAATAGAAATGATTTGGGTGTCTGAAGAAGGGATTACTAGCTGAAGTAGATAGTTCCTGCCTTCTCGATTGGAATCTAAGTGTCAAATGGTTTAATTAGAAATAATTTGACTTGAAAAATATTTCAGCCTGAATTTTTTTTGCATTAAGATTACCCATAAAAGAAAATGCCTTAAAAGGCCTTACTTTATTTTCAGGCAAAAGAAATTTCAAATAACCTAAAAATACACACTGTGTAACAAAAGATTTTTCTTTACTGTTGTCCAAGAAATATACACTGAATGGATATTTAACTATTTTTCATGTGATAAAATGGCAAAGTTACAGTGAATGATATTGACTAATGTTCATGAATATAAAAAAGACATTTTACACCCTGACAAAAGTGTAAATGAAGAAAGAAGCATGAACTCTTGTGAGTAGGAGGGAATTGGCAGTATGCATCTAGATACAAGGTTTTTTTTTTTTTTAAAGAAATGTATGTCAAATAAATGAATTATAGCATAATTGCAAGTTTATTTATTTCAACAAAAAATAAATGAAAATATTGTTTCTTGAGAGTATCAAACAAATGAAAGACATAGTTACAGTTCTTTGCTCAATAAGCATTTAAACAATTCATATGATTTTATTTGTGTGCATGCATTACATATAAATATCTATGAGAAAAAATTAAATCAAAGGACAAGGTGGTATTTTTAAATGATGGGTTTGTGCATGATTTTTATTTTCTTTATTTGGTTTACTCCTTTCCCATATCAGTGCTTCTGGATATGAAAATGACTATCTTTCCTCAACATTAAAACATATTTTTCAAGTGCCTATCTTTGATTTTTTTAACCTAATTTAATCTTAAGTAAATCAACCTTTATTTGTTTTATTTCAGCATGCTTCATATAGTTTATTTCTGCACACTGGAATCTCTAAATAGGGAAGTAGAGCTACTGGTGATTTAGTTAAGCCACAAGCATCCCCAATAATTTTTTTTCCATAAAATAAGAACCAAAAGCTCATGTTATAGTCATTCAAATAAATAAAGTGATTGTTCACAGAAAAGAAAATGCCATCAGTATTTGCAGACGTTCTTGGGTCTTGGGGCTGTTAATGGCGACTGTGTCAAGAAGCACAGAAAGTGGAAGAGCCTGTAGCCTGTACTCTGTCAGTGAAATGGGGAGGGTTGCAAAGCGACAACCTAATGAGGGGCAACATGGTCTGCAACAGCTCTCCAAGCCGGAGCAACTCAAAGGCGGGCTCCACGGAAAACCTTGGCTGAGGCCTGGTTCCAGTTAGCTGCATGTAAGGGACCATCGACATGACAGAAAAAGTTCACAAAATGTTTTCACTAAGGGAAAACATTTCTGTGACAAATATTTCCAATGAAAAAGAATGGTTTGAATTGCTATTCTGTAAGTGAACCAGAACCCCCAACACACACACACACACACACACACACACACACACACAGCCCTCCAGTCAGGAACCTGCAAAGCCAAAGGAGAGGCCAGGAGTTCTGTTTTTCTTTTTTTTTTTTGATTCAGTGCTTTGATTTAAACAATGTTCTAAAATGATTCTGATGTCTGCTGACCCTCTTGTCCTGTTTTATTTCGAGGACACAAAATCCCACCTTTCTGATTGCTTACCTGGTTTCTTGTTATTCTTAAACCAAACACTATTATGCCAATGTTAATATTCATCTCTCAGGTTTTGTTAGATTGTTTTTGCTTTCCATTAATACACACAACATGAGGGGTCGATGCCGCACCTCCTTTTTTGGGTCACACACTCATGGTAGGGCTTCTTTTAAAGTCACTTATTAAAAATGCCAAGACTCCATCAAGTGATAGACATTTTCCTGAATCTCTCTACTCTTTCTGTTATTGAGAGTTTAATTTCATTTTTCCCCAAAATATAACACTATTTTGAAACTCGTAAGCTTAGTGACTTTTTCATTCTGTTTAAGTTTTTACGGACATTTTAATAGTATGCTTTCTGGTTACTAAAGCCAAAATACAGCACATTTTCAAAACTCCAAATGCAAAACGTCCATGTTTAACTTTTTAGAAACATCTTTTTCCCCCTTTTGCTTCTTTTAATGTGGTCTTAAAAATATATGTAACAGACCGCAAGGAGCATGTTTCTTGAGAGTACGCACATTAAATACTCAGAAGTGGGTCGGTAATGCTATGCAGATGTTGTCTTGGTAAATATTCATGATAACGTACATGAAAATGGCCAGAACTCAAGTTTCAACCTCCTCTCGTCAGACTTAAATTACTGGCTGTTATTTTTCAAAACATTTTCTTTTATGTTAGTCTTAATGAATAAATGTTTTGAGATCTGATACAAAAATGTTTGAATTCTGTTGAAACCACAATTTTCTTCTCCTCTGAACCTACTATGACTGCTATGAAGACAAAGATAAGAGGTCCAGTTTTCCTAGAGACCACTCTTTAGTATATCTATGTACTTTGAGCATTTTTTAAAATTTCTAGTGATTCTGCTACAGATATCTTGTAAAGTATTCTGAAACAGTTTTCTTAAAGATGAGACATTTGGGCTGGTGAGACAGCTCAATAAACTAAGTGCCTGCTTAGACAAGAGCAGGGAGTGGGGTTCAATCCCTGGCATTACAGACCATGATGGCTCCACCTCTGGACACCCTGAGCCAGCCACCAAGGCTGTAATTCCAGTGCTGTGGAGGCTGAGGAGGATCACTATGAGTCTGAGCTGTATAGTGAGACCCTGTACCAAATACATTTTTAAAAAAGATAAGGTCTTTTCTCTTTAAATATGTTTTCATTCCACTATTTATTGGAAAAAATAGCCTAGACTACAAAGGAGCTGTAGAGTTTAGCTTAGTGCATGACAGACTTCCTCTTATTCAGAAAACACATATCTTAGAAATTACAACCTGAGAAAGTAGCTGAGGTTCTATCTTCCTTCATGTTTTAGAAGAGATTGAATCATTAGACTTTTATCTGGGCTTCCCTGTTGCATCAAGTGAAAAACAATGAAAGACCTTCTGATGTCTACTCAGAGTTCGTGTTATCAGCCAAAGTTTTCATCAAGTTCTTCAATGAAGATGACATTTATTACAGAAAAATAAAACTAGAAAGCTTGAGTGTAGACAGGTGCAACCACTGTGCAAATCAGTGTGGTGATTGCTCAAAAAGTAAGATTAGAGGTCCCATTCAACCCAGCTATTCCCTTTCTGAGTATTTTCCAGAAGAATTGAAACCATTATGTCACTGATATATGTGCATCTATGTTTATAGCAGCACATTTTGTGATAGCTAAATCTTGGAAACAACCCACATGTTCATCAACCAGGAAATGGATAGAAAAGATGTGGTATTTTTATACAAGGAAGTAGTACTTGGCTACAAAGAAAGATAAACTCAAGTCTTTTATGTAAATGAATGCAACTCATAAGTGAAATAAACTGCATTCCTGTGTGTAAACATTGTACTGCCTCCATAGCATAAGAAACTGAAGGAGGAAATAAATTCAAAAAGGCACAATTGATAGTGTGAAAGGGAAAGAAATTGCTCAAAAGGAAAGAACAACTGGGATGGGGAAAGGAGAAAAGAAGTAAGGGAAAGGAAAAAAGAAAAACAAACATATAAAAATATATAAATATATCACTAAGATAATTGAAGTACTAATTTCTATTTGTTTATGGAAAGGAATAGTTCTCATATTGTTTGATATGCATGCCTATATCTCATAATCTAACAACTGCTTGGAAAATAATGCAATATAATAATCATTGTTGATTTCCTATCATCTTGTGTTAAAATTCTGTATCCCTTTTATTATTTTTTATACTCTCTTTAAAAAAACTGCAAGTTTCCATTATATCAAAAAAAAATTAAGTTCCTGGATTATTTTCCTAACTTCTCATTCCATAGCACATGGACTAAGTAGCCTGTTTCCAGGTTCTTACAGCTCTCATTTCCTTGGTCAAGCCTGTAAACTGGCAAGGATCTCACTTGTTTAAAATATTTCTAAAACACATCTAAGATTGTTGCTTTACTATTTAGAGTTTGTTACTATGTTGTTTTTTTTTTGTGGCCAGCTCAGCCCACCCTGAGGGTGGGGCTGGCACCTCATATGGTACCAGGATCGAACTGCGGCCCCTATGTGCTTGCCTAAGTATGTGCTTTAGACTGCTGAGTTATGTCGCCAGCCCCCCTTTTTTAATTTATGTATTTTGTATGGGGTCTCACTATGCAGCTTGACTGTAGTGATCAGCCTCCCTAGCACTGGGACTATAGGTGTATACCGCAATGCCCAAACTCTGTCACCAGTTCAGTGCACCCAGCGCCAGGGCCCGAGCTGCATGCAGTTCCAGGGATCAAACCCTGGTCCCTTTCCTTGCCTAAGTAGGCACTTATTCTGCTGAGCTATCTCACCAACCTTTAGAATTGGCTACTATTTCTATTGCTTATGAAATATAATCTTACATAAGACAAGATGTTTCCTTTTAGAATCTAATATAATGCCCATTCCCACAGTAGACACTCAACAAATATTTGATATAATTGATGATATTCTACAGCTGCAGCTGCTCTTCCCTGGCTATCAGAAAACAGTATGATGATTGGCATGCATTAGCTTACCTTATCCAAAATGAAGGCCTTTTCTTGCCTTTACAGATAGCATACTGTTAACAGCATGCGCTGTGACTGTATATAATATGTGATGTTTAATCACCAAAAGTAACCACTTCAGAATCCACCTACAGGAATGACCTGATTTATGCGGTTTATTCCCAAAAGAGAAACTTTGCCTTCCACAAATTCTAAAATGTAAAACATGAGTTTACTTGAGCAACAAGCATCACAATGCAAGTCTCCAGTCTGTTATTCATTTTGTTCAATCACCTTTGAAAAGAGCCTTATTCTGTGATTGTTTATGACAAAGCATATTATGGTATGTTTATGTCCTTCAACTTCAGCATGTGTTAGCAGTCAGTCACTTTGTCCTAGGCAATCAGTGCGGGTGAAAAGCAGCTGAAATATTTCCCCATGCATGAATGCAAAAGTCCTTCCAAAGAATCCCCTCTGGGAACATGTACAGTAATATCGGAACATGGGCTAGCTTGAAGTCACAAACACTGACAGTTCCTGCCTTTGGGGAGCGAAAAGACAGTGGAGATTTTCTGACAAATGTGCACTTGACTTCGTTGCTCCTCTCTTATCAGTTCACAGAACAAGTGTCACATACTGGATTACAAAGTCAGTGGTGATTTCCCTATTAAAATTCCCTATCTAGTAGACTGAGCTCCCAGTCAGGAGAAACCAATCATCCACTAATGCTTCATGACTTGTCAAGTGCACAGGAGATCAGCCTGGTAGTTAAAAGTAACATATATCATCGGACACAGGTTTGTAACACAAGATGAAATTTATGTGTTTAGAAAATAATGAGACAAGATTGCTGAATTGCCCAGGAAGAGGATATTTATCCAGACAATCTTCACTTACCTATCATGTTTTTCTCTCTTTACTAGTAAGTCAGAAACACCATTTTTCCTATTTGTTTGGAGTTACCTTTAAGCCACCTTGTCCTTAGATTACTCCTCCCCACAGAAATCAGGCTGATGGAGTTTGCAACAATTGTATGTCTTTCAAGGAGGAAAACAACTATCAAAGTCATGATTTATAATTGTGCCTTCCATATGCTAAATGTAAGATATTTTTGTCAGCCCTTTTTTGTGCATAAAAGACTAATAAATGTGCTCTTACTAACATATAAAATGTTATTTCTACATGATAAATATAAGTTCAACCCATGATATTACGAGATACGAAGTTTTTAAATAGACTTTAAGGCATGGCCTCTTCTTACTGCTAGAAGATTGCCTAAGTGATTTAGTAGGTAACAGGTTTCTTGAAGGCATCTTTGTGGGTGAAATCCTCCAAGCCATTTGTCTGCTTTGATGCATAAAGGTGATCTCTTTCGTAAGGATAAAGGTATTGTCCTTCAATCTCTCCCTCTTTCAAATAACTAGAAAATAATGGGTCAAGACAAAGTAATGCTTCCTTCTTCCAACATTACTATCACAATTAATACCAATTGTAACTTGTGCTTATAAGTCTCCTATAGGAGTAATTTTGCAAGCTTCTTGGGAAGATGTGCACCAGTTCGAAGGCAGATAGGCTGTTCACATTTTGTCTTCTACTCTCTCTTTCCAGATGATATACAATAGTTCTGGAGTGAGATCTACTCAAAGGACACCATAAAGGGTATAGAAACCAAATAGAAATTTAAAAGGATGTTCAATCTTATTTTGTTTGCTGAGGAACTAAATGTGAAAGTCTCTTGTTCCTTTAGAATGCATCTCTAAGCATTGGAAGTTATTATATCTTTACATATTGAAAAGGAGTCCCTTGATATTCTTTATGGACATTCCCATGGCCTATATAGACCCTAGAGCCAAAAGAGAATGCAGAGAAAATTATTAATGATGATGTTATTTTTCAGTGAGAATCAGAATTGCCTCATGTTCTAACTTTCTTTACAGTAAGAGGCAATTCTTGTTTATGCACAAAATATAATTATAATCCGTATGAGACTACTCATATTCACAGTTCTCTTTCTCTCCATGACCTAAAACAAATCAAGTTATATCTTGGAAAACTTTCAGATAATCCTTATAAGCACATTGAGATATTTAGAGGATTCACTCAGCCCTATCAGCTAGACTGGAAAGATGTTATATTTAAATCAAACATTGACTTCTAATGACAGACAAACTGTATTATAGGCTGCTATTTGCATTGGAGTGGTGAATTTTATATTGCTGATTTTAGACAGCCAGAAGATAGGAACTCAGGGGAACAAGAGATCCTCACTGGGATCAAGCAGTACTCATCTAAGACCTCTGCTGGTCTAAGATTTAGACAGGAGATTGGAGCTGGAGACATTTTCAAGTATGCATTGTCGAAGGTCTTTGTTCTAAGAAGAACAAAGATCAAGTATTCTAATGATTTTAAATTGTCAACTGTTTATCAAGAGAAAAATTAAAATTTTTGCCTGCTTAGGTCATTTACAACAGGAACTTTTAAAATATGTCTACAGCCCCTGATTCAGTAAAAGAATAGATAATACTTAAAGACCTGTTTATTACCTAGTCACCCACAAATATTAGGACAGAATTACAAAAGAAAGCTTTTGCTTTAGACAGTTCACTTGATACTTTAGTGAAAACTGCCTCTTTAGTAGTCTATGATTGAGAGTGGGAGAAAGTCAAGGAGAAAAAGCAAAGAAAAAAAATAATAGCTGCTTTTGTTGTGGATGTAAAAAATACAGATCTTAAGTTTGATATTCAGGGCTTCAAGAAGAGTTTGATGATGAACAATTTCACCTGCTATCACTTGCAAAAACCATGCCACCTTAAGAGGAACTGCCTTAAGAGCCCTTCCCCCACCATACCCTGACAGCACAGGTGGCCATTAGAAATGAGACTATACTCTGGGGTCCTGAGCTCAGACAGATCTTTCCAGCTTGTCTGTCAAGGCTAAAGGGTGCCAGGCACTCTGCCCTTCCTCTGGGTGGATTGTCATCTCTACCTGTCATCTCTACAGAGGAGACCTCATGATCATAGAGGGAAAAGAAACCAGCTTATTGCTGGACATTGTCACAGGCCCTCTTGTCCACCTTTTCATTCCTGGCTTTCCTTCTAGCCATCACACGTTAATAAAAAGGAGTCACCAGATGAAAGGTAACTCATGTAAGGCATAACTAGGATGACTTTCTGTTCACCCATTCCTTTCAGTTGTGCCTAAACTTGAAACTGTGATCCTGGGGGGAGAGATAATTTATCCTGTCTAGGTACTATAACATTGCCAGTTAGTCAAAATGATGCTTAGACTGGTTTTACAAATACAATATATTGTTGTCTATGTACAATAAATTGAGTGTTTCATTGGTCAAAAATAATATGTTGATTGTTATAATCTGCTTCGTATATGTCATCCACATTTAGGAAATAAAGGGGTTTAGAATATAAGACTCCATCAGTAGAAGGCTATAAGAGCCAATGGGTTACAATTGCTATTCTAATCCCTTCAGAACAGTTTCTAAATGTACTAGCAGCTTGATTGCACTCATATGCCAAAGAGTAGAGGAGTTTAATAATTAGTCTTGGAAGATATCTTCACAAATTTGGTTGAAATTTTTCCTTGTAGAACAGGAAAATCACAAGAAGTGGTAAAATCTTAGTCTCAGGCTGGGGAGGTATCTTGGCAATCTAAACGCCTACAGGCTGGGGAGGTAGCTTGGCAATCTAAACGCCTGCAAGGCAAGCACAAGGACATGGGTTCAATCCCAAGTACTGCCTGCCATGCTGGCCCTGGAACAAGCCACTGAAACTGTGTGTGGTGGAGCATGCTTGTAATTCCAGTGCAATGGAGGCTGAGACAGGAGAGTCACTGTGTCTGAGTTGCATAGTGAGACCCTGTACCAAATAACTAACTAACTAATTAACTAACTAACTAAATAAATAAATAAATAAATGGTTTTTAAAAATGTAGTCTCAGAAATTGTCCCCAGATTTTGACTTCTTAGGAGCATACAGAATGATCATGGGCCTTTTCTAAAGTTACAATCATGCAAGTTGTTTCTCAGGCTTTGGACATTCTCAACCATCAACCAGAATTGCACATGAAGGCCACAATCATCAGAAAAGGTAGAAAATGAGTGAGACTCTTTAGAGATATCTTTAAAAAAATGGTTCAGGAGATCCATCTACAGTGACCTCATTTGCTACATTTAGCTGTCATCAAAATAATAAATCTTAAACTCCAGGCCTAAGTCCATTTAAAATGCTTTATAGGTGGATTTACCCACTAATGATTTCCTCTTCAATAGATAGACAAACAACTTACTGAAATATGTCCCTCCTCTGGCTAAATTACAACAAATTCTTCAACAGTTAACAGAAAACTCAACCTAAAGAAAAGGGAAATCCCATATCCCACCCTGGAGACTTAATACTGGTAAAATCTCTTCCCCAATGTTCTCTTTCCCTAGGACCAATTTGGGACAGGTCATATACCATGATCCTGTCAACTCCATCAGCTATCAAGGTAGCAGGCCTGGACTCCAGGATATGCCACACCCAACTCAAGTCTTGGGGAAAAGACACTGTCACTGAGTATGATAAACTATCATTGAAATAATCCTGGGAACCCATAGAACACTTAAGATTCTTGTTCAAGAAAAAGCAAAGTCTTCAGATAAATACTCTAAGAATTTTTAGCCCTTTTACTAATCACTTTACCACTTAAGATAGAATGCAGTTTCTTTTGAAAGTGGGCACAAGAATATACAGTCACCCTTACAGAGTGTTTCATCCAGTAACAACAGAATACGCATTCTTCTCAGCTTCACATGGCATGTTATTTAAAATAGACCATATACTAACACACAGAGCACTCTTAAGAAGTATTTTGTCTGTAAATGGATGCAACTAGAGAACATACTCTTAAGTGAAATAAATCAGATACATATGTGCAAATATCATATTGTCTCCTTAGTGTGAGAACCTGAAAGAGAAAAATGGAATCTGAATGGTACAATAGATACTGGGAAAAGGGAGTGAACTTATTCAAAAGGAAATGGTTATTGAGTTGAGGAGAAGGACAGGAGAGGGAGTAAAGGAAAGACATATTTGTAGGTGTATAAGCAGGATGATTTGGACAATTATACTACACATTTCTATGGCAATGTATAGAAAGGAGCAGATAATATATAATTTGTTTTGTCTCCTTTTTTCAATTGTACCTTTTTTTTCTTCTTGATTTCTTACACATTTCTTTTTTTAAGTTATGTATTGGTACAGGGTCTTCAAACTCAGATTGGACTCCTAGTGATCCTTCTGTTTTCAGCCTCCCCAGCAGTGGGATTTCAGGTGTGCTCCCCACACCCTGTCTCCAACTCAGGCTCGGTGCACCCAGGGTTGGGGCTAGCATGGCATGTGGCACCAGGGATTGAACCCCTGTTCCTGAGCTGGACTAAACAGGTGCTTAGTCTGCTGAGCTATCTTACCGGCCCTCTTTTTTTTTTTTTTTCTTCTTCCAATTTTACATGCGTATATCTGGTAATATGAGCAACTGATTGGTAGACAATACTGTGTACTACCACAGATACTATGAAATTCATACTATCTTTAAATGAAGTTCTGAATCACTTTAATTTTTTTCTGTTTTAATTCTAATTTGTGCTCTCTTAAAAATAATATGCAGAGTCAAAACAACAAACATCTTGCTGGATATATAGTCTGTTTCCTTTATCAAGCACACCTTGACTTCCTTGATGGGTATACTTACTCTAAGAAGATGACTAAAATAAACTATAAGATTGTATGGATGGGTTACAGTCGAGTTCAATGGTTCATAGTTTAGCATTCCATTACAAGGTAGCTGAGTGGCCTATAGACTATACTCTTAATCTTGGACATCACAGAATTTTTTCTAACATTTCTACTAAACCCTCTTTAAAGCTGTAGTAGGGCCCCTGCTAAATAAAAGGGTCTTATCTTGAGGGCCAAAAATCACAGAAATTAAGATGGTTATTTTCAGATATGGGATTCTTATGCATGATCTCCTCATGGATAAGACATTTTAGTAGATAGTGCCTGTCATGTTGGGAACAGAAAAATCACTCCTATTCCCATGGATGTAACTCTACTTCATACTTGAGATAGACACCCCCCAAGAAATGAATACACACATTATCTTTATTAAGTGAAAGTTGATTTGTGTCCTGGAATTATATGGGAAGCCTCCAGTGGTACTCACTGGTCCTGTGGAACCAATTTGTGGTGCTCAATACCCCCTGGGCAGATAGGAAGATATACACTGGCATTTGTATGAATATAAGGCAGAAATGTCAAAATTGTTGATGAACCTGCGCACTTGCTGCACTTATGGCATGGACAGTTTGAAGTGTGTTTCACTGGTATGATCATTTGGCTTCTATCTTTATCCCTTCCCGAGGGTTAAAGATCGTCATGCAACACATCAAGCCCTTAACTAAGTATACTCAGTGGGCCTTCAGTGACACTGAGGCTAGTCTCTCCTCCAAATGAAGAAGTAAAATTAAATGAGGTAAGTCATCCTCCAAAATCAGCTGCCCTTAGATATTCTAGTAGCACCACGAGAGGGTACTTGTGCAATTATAGAGGTGAATTTTGTGTATACATTCTTGATCCTTCTGCTAATATCTCCATAGCTGTTCAAGAGATTAGTCAACAGGTGAATGGTATGCCAGATTCTGAATTTCTCTGGACCACCCTTTCCTCTTTATAGAAAACTATTACTGGATCCTGCTGATGGAAAAATTTGTTGGCTATACCCATGATTACCCTGTTGATGTTATGGATTGAGCCATGCATACTTGTTTCTGTGCCTTATTACCTCCAATCTTAAAGCTCTACCGCTACCCAAGAATGCCCGGCACCTTTAGACAGACCTTTGTGGTGTATCTCTGACTTCTGATCACAACTATGACGCTCCACTGTAAGAAATAACCAGATCAGTCTTTGATCTTTGCCCCCTCATGGCAGGTAGGGGTACTTCTTCAGAAGGGGCGGGGATATTATAGACATCTAAGTTTCCTAGAACTACTGTAGGCAGTCAGACAGGGCTGGACCTGACTTCCGTCTTGCAGAAGACAAGTGTGGCTGAAGGCATATTCACTGAAGGCCAGGGTTTACTCAAAAGAACTCACCCACATACTTCCTGTCTGATTTCCATTTACACAATATTACCCAAACCACTATATTTCTCATGTACTTATTGGTTGACCATAGTTTTGCCTTATCTCATACCCATCCTATGATTTGCCACTGAATCAATATTACCTAAGAGACCATAGGTATAATCTTATTGATTCGTTACAGTTCGACTCACCTTAAGCCTCCTCACTTTATGATTTTACTCAATAAAATACATTTGAGAAGTGTGGATGATGGTCAGCCAACTTTCGGGGTCCCTTTCCATACCTCTCAGACAGAAGCTTTTTGTCTCTCAATAAATTCTTCTGACTCTTAAAAAATAGTGAATATGATTGTAAAATACAAAAAAGCATAAAAAAGTTTATTATTGACAGAAGGACAGTAAATAATATCATGCTTTCTTTCTAATGGCTTGCAATTTCATAGGTATTTCAGCATTGTAGGAACAAAAATTCATGCTTTCATAAAATTCATCCATTCTGTAAAATTTATGTTGTACAAATTTCCCTGAGAAAAAGTAGATGGAAGTATAGCAACTTACACTTCTTCCCCAAGTGTATTTGGAAATGCTTCAGATTTAGAAACCAAGAAAATACTTACCATATGTTTGGGGTGGGTGAAAAACAAAATTTGATGTTTTTCATATGTGATCCAGTTTTGCTTCAGTTCATACAAAAAAGGAAAACACATGGAGGAAACAGAACATTTGTATATAGCACTTAAAATATCTTTTGTTTTACAGAAACCTGCCCTTAAAACTTGCACTGAGCAGTTGTATACATTTCCATACTTTGGCCTATAAAACCAACACGCATAACAATTTCACTGTGGGTATGAACACCTGAAAAAACAGTGCACATGGATTTGGCTTTCCAATTCCTGTTGCTCATTAGAACCAAACAAATAATTGTATAAGAAATACTTTTTGAAAAGACAGGTGCAAAACAAATCAAAAGCATTCTGGGCTGAAAACTGATAGTCAGATTATTAAATTTCACTGATTTCAGCTCTGCGGGGGCTCCTACAGGAGTGAATGTTCTGATATCAGGAATACCCACATGGCTAATTTACAGAACCTTGGTGTGAGTCTCCCTAATTCAAGAACTCCAAGGAAATGTAGGCTTTTCTGATGAAAAAAACCCACAAAATGACTGTCTATTTAAATGAGTTAATCCCCAGCTCTTTGAAAGTATCACGGGATCCTTATTGTGAAGGCTGTACTTTCTTTAAGTATTGGCTGTTTCCTACAACAGAAATCCTGTCATGTTAGAGTAGGTATGTTATAGTTCCACAGCATTACACTTTTAATTACCTTTATTTAAATAATGAGCAATTTTAGTAAATAGTTAAAGGCACAGCTTCTCAAATCCTTTCTAATTCTAAGCTTTTTTTCTTATTTCAATGCATTGGCTTGCAACAAATAATTTGGATGAAAATATTTAAGTCTGAAAACTCCTTACTCATGATTAAACACACTGTCCTTTGATGCCTAACCTGACACTTAGATAAGACATTATCTGACTTCATTACCACAGAGCTCACCTATTTTATCAGATAAGTTGAGCTTCAGTAATTTAGACAATGATTAGATGAAGAGCAAAATAGCCCCCAGCAATTAAGAAGCATATTTAAAAGCACTTTAGACCAAATGTGCCTCTTGCAGGATTTTTTCTTCATTCTCTTTAGAGCATCTTCCAAACTCAGTCTTATAATTGAAAGAAAATTTAATCCTGCATTAACCATATAATCATTTTGCAAACTAGGTTCAGGAACTACTCTTTATTGAAGTGGGTTAGTCTAGAATTTGTGGATTAATGATTTCAGACCGCATTTAAAATCTTGTAGATTTAGCATACCTCATACGTCTCTATTTTCAATCTTATTAAGTTGCCTGAATACTAATTCTTGGTATATAGAATTTTTCTTCTAATAGCCCAAAGTGTTATAAGAACTCAAACAAAAGTCAATGGAAACCATATTATTAAAAGGAATAACATTCTTTTTCCTGTTTAGCTACTTAACATTATAGAAACAGATTCACAGCTACTAAGTAAATTTCCTGAACACAAATAAAACAAGAAAGTTTTCCTTAAAAGATCAGAGTGCATACAGTTAAGTGTTACAAGAGTGGTTTTGATTAAGATGTAGTTTATTTAAATAATAGCTCTGTGAGTGTACAAAATAGTTTCTCTTCTTGATAAACACAAAGCCAACAAACACAATCAGGAGATAAATAGTAAAAAGTGGAGCGAGGACAGCACTAGACATAAACCAAAACAAAGTTCTTCCCAAAACAAACAAGCAAAGCAGTTTTATGGGGAAAATTACAAAATATCATAAATGAAAGCCATATAGCATGTAGAAGTGGACATGTGTTCAGTTTGAAGTCATATGCAAAACATGGCAGGCATTAATATTTCTAGGTGGAGAACTTATTGTTAAAATGGAAGGACCAGCCAAATAGCTCAGCGATTAAAACTCCTGCTTAGGTAGACTCAGGTTCCAGGAGTTCTATCGCTGGGGTGCGCTGAGAAGGCAATTGAGATTGGGTGTGGTGGTACGTGCCTGTAATCCCAGCACCTGGGAGGCTGTAAATAGGAGGATCACTAAGAATCTGATCCTTGTAAGTTTCTCAGAATGATTTTAGCTGAAACCAACAAAGAAAAAAAAAAAGATTGAAGACATATTAACAGTTCCCTAAAGCGGGAACAACCTTTCCCCTGTAAGTAGAAGAAATTGCATTTAAAAGTGCTAGCTTAGCTGCTAACATCAGCATATTATTTTATTCCTATAGATAAATGTTCTTAAATATTTTATTATGTGAAATTGAATAAAATACTAGCATCCATATATTTACATAATTATCTTCATTTTTTAAAAAGTTCTTTTGCATATTTTATCTCTTAAAAATTGTCAGTAAACTTCTAAGTTTATTCATAAGTCATTGTTTTGAGTATTTGGAAATGAAAGCCAATATATTAAGGACAACGATAAGAATGCATTGACTTCGAAAAGAAAAAAGCAAAAATTGACTTTGGAGATTTGAGTTAAGGGAATCAAAATGAAATTTTTTCTCTCTGTCTCAGCTCTTACCCTACCTTCTGACTCAGTCCAGGGTAAGAGAGGCGTGGTGATAGCCTGGTGGAGAGAAACTGCTACCCAAGAGACACCTGAACTGTGAGCGCTGAACTTTCCTTCCTCTTAGTTAATTTAATTGTGGCTAATTTTGACTCCCACACATCTGGGCAATGCATTGTTATTTTTTTCACTAGATTTTCTATAAAATAAAAGTTTTGACGTGTGGATTAGGACAGCTGCCTAGGCTACTTCTCAGAGGCCTGAAGGTTACTTTTGCTAAAAATACTGAGTCCATTTAGATATATGGTTGAGACTAAAATGGGATAAAAATCTTAGCATCTTTGTGTTTGTGTTGCATATGTCTTTTGTTGTTGTCTTATCATTAGAGCCAGATTCTCCTCAGCTCTGCATATTGGTATGTTGAGCATTTAAAAATTCATTTTAAGGCAATCACATTGGGGTAATCTAGTCTATCGCCCACTGGACGTGGTATGGGCTGTTTTGCCTCTTTCGTTCTGCATCTCCCCTTGCGCTTCTTCAGAATCCATAAAATCCCAACTATCCACACTTGTTTGGATATATTATAGGGCCCAGACCCACCAGGCCAGGATGTTTTACACAAGATGGTTGCTCCAGCTTCATGAAAATACGACTCCCTCTAGGAAAAGTTGACCATAGTGCACGGGGCCTATGGAAATTACTAGACTTTAGTTGATTCCAGTAAATCCATAAAAACTTGATATTCTCCTTGTTCTGGGAGCAGCATGGTGTCTACCTAGACCAATTGTGGATTCTCTTCATACAAAACCATCCATAAATGGGTTCATTCGAGTCCCCTCACCCATAAACCTTCAGCTGTGCAGGTGTATGTGTCGTTGCAATATTTAACTTTGTCTCATGTTTCAACCACATCTAGGTCAAAAGGTCTTATTGTCCAGTATCATGTCTACACCAACAAAGTGCTTAAGAGCAGCACTGTTGGACTACATCATCTCCTGGGATTTAGAAGCTTACAGTTCTTTTTTAGGTCTTTTCCTCTATTTTTGATCCAAACATGCCTCTAACCCTTCTTACATACCATTCTTCCATCCCAGGACATGACTGTGATGATGGAAATGTTCTGCTGCCGGAGAAGCGTTTCCTGCTCAGGAAAGGACCAGCAGACCTAAACTGCATCAAGAGATGAGAGCCATACAGATTCTAAGGAAACTCTTGCTTATATTTCAAACTTTGTCATATTTAATGTCCTATAACTGACTTCCACAATTAAATCAAGTCACAGAGAAGTTTGAAAAGAGCAGACAACATCTTGGTAAGGTAGCATTTTAATTTTTATAAAGTAGGAGGTTTGTACAAGAGTTTCTACCTTTGTTAGGAAAAATTCTTTGATATATTGCTTGGCAGAGAAATTCAGACTTTTTATGTTTTCAGAGTGGCTAGGACATGTGTGCATGAAAGTGGAAAGAATATTTTGGAAGGGTCTGGATGGATAAGAGGAGATAAGAGAGGAAATGCTGTGTGCAGCTCTTTATACAGAGGAAGAATGATTCTGTCTCTGCAGTACCCCAAATCAATTAGAAAATGATCATCACAGGATGCCTGGTTGTTTTATAAGGATACACACACACACACACACACACACCCTTAGAGAAGTGGATTGGCTATGATTAAAAATAGCATGTCCAGCCAGGGAGACATGCTATTTGTCTCCCTGCCTGTCATAAGTACCTGCCTGTCAAATGCAAGGTCCTGAGTTCAATTCCTGGTACTGAAAGAAAAACACAAAGCAAAATGAAAAACACCAACCTTTAGGGCCAGCCAAATAGCTCAGCAGATTAAAATGCCTGCTTAGGCAGATGCATCCCTAATGACTGGCGATTGATACTGGGTGTAGTGACACGTGTGCCTGTAAGCCCAGCTCTTTGGGAGCCTGAACACAGGCAGATCATTATGAGTTGGATCTGCATAGTAAGACCCTGTAAAGCTGCACTAAAAAGTACAAAAATAAATAAATAAATGAATAAATAAATAGCATGTCTAAAGCCAATAAGGAGGATATCAAGAAAAATATTAAAGAAGTAAGCTGAAAAATCATACATATTTTTATTGGCATAGAGTTCTTATATGTGGTGGAGCTGGAATTTTGACACAATATAACCACCTTTTCAGGGGCAAATCCCATCTTTTCTATTGCCTCAATCTAAGATTATCTAATGTATGTATTTTGGTAAGAGTGTCATATTTGTCCCCATATTTACAATCTGAGCATCTACAGGCCTTCATTTCACAGAATAAGGTCCAGTGATTACAAGTTTTCAAGGATCCTGAATCAGATCAACTAACTTATTCCATATGTAACAAAATCTTAAATAGTGATTGTAAAAAAATAGGATACTACTAGCTAAAGTCAGACAAAATCAGGGTGAATTGTGCCCATCGCTGGTTGATCCTGCAGCATAAGTTTCAAAGACCATCTCTCAGTTGGCTTCATCCAAGAGAATTGGTATTTCTAAATTGTTCACCCACAAAAATGATGTAGCTTAAACTTTAAGCTTTGAATAAAGAAGAAATTAGAAACATCCTTGCTGTATCACATTTTGGTGTAAAAAATGGCCTTTAATGCAAACAGAAATCAAGATGAACATCTTTCTCATCCATTCAAATTGATTTTGCCTTTGTAAGAATGCTCATCAGAAAGAACTATGTAAATTAACCTGAATATTTTCACAGACCAGAGAAGGAATCTAACTCAACAAAAGTGCTGGGTAATGGTTCGATCTCCAGCAGAGAATACTTTCTCTGATGACCTTTGGCTCACCCACGTGCTATGGGTTTGTTTATTTTTAATTGCTCCACAGTTGTCCAAGAGTGTGGAAAGTTGAGTTCCATTGAGCTAGCATTTCTAGTTTTAATTTATGCATGAGTATGTACATTGTTTTTCTCCTGCAGTTCTCAAAGAATTTTATGGGCCATTACTGAAGGACTAAAATGGGTGCAGATTTTGCAAGCCTCTGCCAGAAGATGTTTATTACTGTCATCATTCTTAGGAAAATCATGTTCCAGCGGGTTCAGGCAGTGTGCAAAACGTGGCACATGTGTGAATTGGCCATTTCACATCGCTCTTACAATATTGTCAGTAATAATAAAACCAAGGGAAAGACCTTGGGGAGGGGATAGGCTACATATTAATTTGGTCATGAAGTCTTGATTCATGATCTTTTTTAGACTCAGAGATACAACATGCATCTTGCTTTGTAAACTTCCCATCAACAACTAAAGCAGTAGCCTTAATTTGGAAGGTTCCATTTCTAAAGGAGCTTCATATCTTATGAAGTCCATGTCAGGAAGATAATATTTTTGGAGGTTTCTTAGTTGTTTTGCTTCTGGAATTGTTCTTATTTAGATTTGAGAAAATCTCTTCACCTGGCATTTAACACAGTAGTGCTAAAGAAAGCAAAACCCACCCAGGTTTCAAGTTTTACTAACATCATTTGCTGTGCATAGTATGCCACAGTGACTTTGACATTCACCTTTTCATTTGGCATGCTTCAGTTTTAGAACAATTTTACCTTTTATAAAATTATTTTTATTTATTTTTATGAGAAAAAATAAAATAGCAATGAAATAGTTTCATAACAGGTTAGTAGGACAGTTACAACTATTAATGATTGCAAATTGTGGTCTTCATATTAGTCAGAGGACAAGATGCAGACATAATATCTTGTCTAAACAACATTAGTACAAGATTTTCTTCTCAATGATCTAAAAGAAAGTAGCTGTAAATCTATCCTAACAATCTTGTATATACATACACGCATATTTTTTCACAACAAAACTGTCCTTTATTTATATCCCCTTTTTGTTTGTTCTGTCAGAGATGGGTGTTCCATTGCAGTTAGGGAAGATGTATTTGGAGAATTCTTTAAAGGACCTTTTCATACTTGATGCCAGTTTAAAGATTGTAGGTACTTGATTTCAGCAAAATTTTCAATATAGTACAAGAGTGGATAATAATACTGAGTTATCGGCAGAACTGGCAGTTGTCAGAAGTTGTTGACTTGAGCCTTTTATAGCTCAGCATATTAATATAGCTTTACTTTTTAT
>NDGN011489807.1:0-15999 GCA_002564285.1 Tympanoctomys barrerae | reverse complement strand
CATTCTGCTAAGTCTCAGTTATTTGGGGAGGGGGCAAAGTTTGCAAGGTGATAAATTCTCTCAGAAAAAAAAAAAAAAAGCCAGAATCCTAGTTTTCATTATAAAATTTGAACTCCATCAATTCTTAAACAGAGGACTGCTGAGTTCATGAATTTCTTGCTAACAGATTGATTGGTGACAATTCTGTACTACTCAGAGAAAGGGGGAAAAATTGAGCATCTCTGAAAAGCTCTCATAAAAATTATCTGTAAATAACAAAAAAGATGTTGGAATATTAACGCCTCCCCCACAAGCACATCAGAATGCTCCCTCTGCCACATTCCATCTGTTTGCCTGCTTCTTCCAACGTGAGCACAGCCCCACTCTGCTCTCAGCTTATCTTCATGTCTAAAAAGATCGAGCCAAAAATTGTTTCAGCATGCCGGAAGGTACGATCCTCACATTTCAGACACACATTTGGACATCCTAATTTGAAATAGGGTTGAAAAATAGTATACTTGTGGGCTGTTTCTTACCATATTTTAAATACATCCCTCACAAATTTCACTTCTCCATTAAATTATAGACAAGAACTTCACTTGTAAATGGAAGTGACAACTATAATAGCAGTTGACACATAGCATTATTCTATGTACTTTATAGGGAATCATTTAATAACTCTGCATCATCATTATTATTATTATCATTAGTCTCATGATATGGAGGAGGAAGCTGAGGCACAGAAAAATTCATTGATTTTTCTCCAAAATCACAAGGTACTGAATAGTAGAGCCAGGGCTTGAAATCAGGGTTCAGAACTCCAGATTCAATACCTTAACTATTGTGCCAAGGGCCCAGGAGACTGCAGCCACTACCTAGCTCTAATCCTTTTATCTCCAAAACTCAAGGTCACACATTTCCATAGAAAAAAGTTGGAAAATGAGTGTAGTTGGCTTAATACTTGCCCTCCAAAACAATATGTCCAAGTTCTAACTCCCTGAACCCTTAAATGTGACCTTTCTGGTTTGCAATCTTATTTAAGTGGAAGATTTCAAAGTAAGATGTTATTGCCCTGTGTCTAGGGTAAGCCCTAAATTCAGTAACAAGTGCTCTTAAGAGGAAGGCAGAGGGAGATCTAACACACTGAGCTACACAGAGGAGAACGTGTTGAGAAGATACAGACAGTGACTGGAGCGATGCATCAGCAAGCCAAGGACTGCTGGCAGCCACCAGAAAGGAAGATGCGGCAAGTATTCTCCCTCAGAGCCTTCAGAAGGAACCAACGTAGCCAAAACTTTGACTTCAAACTTCTGGCCTCCACAACAGGGAGGAAGAAACCAAGGGAGTCAGTCACAGACTCAAACACCTTGCGCAGAAACCCACATCTGTACTTTATATATCAGAAAATGAAACTTAGAATGAAGGTTGAATTTGAAGACTGTTGATAACACAGTCTGTGGTAGAGCTAAGCCAGGCTCCAGGCTACCTGTGGGATCTGCCAATTCCTGACCTGGCCCTTCTTTAGTGTCTCCTTTCTACCTAACGGAGAGGTAGTCACTGTAGGACTCACCCACTGAACCCAGAAGATTGGCAACAACATTTCCTAAATGCATACTCTTCCTCCATTTTCTAATCTGTAAAATGGCCACAAAAATGACACTCACCTCAGAGTGTTATTCTGAAGAATATGAGTCAATATATGGCCTAGCATGCAGTAAGCTCTCAATAAATGTTAGCTATTCCTTTTACTTTATCTCAGTATCTATTTAATTACTAATAAAGTGTAAAGTATAGCATCAGGAACCTGGTAATGTTGGAAAAATAAAATGACAGTGGAGGAAAGAAAGAAAAGGGTAATGGAAAAGGAAAAGAAAAAATGAAAATAGATCTTTTGTAAATAGAAAACCAAGAGTTGGAAGGAGGGGGAGATGACCAAAAAAAAAAGAATTAAGATATACATGCGCCAATTCCCCAAGATAAATGTGCTACAAACATGTACTAACAAAAATGAACATAAAAAGTAAAACTGATCGACACATTAACATGGTTTATCTTTATGTGTAGAAATCTGTGACAAATCCTATTGCCAAATTTGCACCTCTTGGCAACTTCTTGCTGGTCCTGCCCCCCCAAAAAAGTGCCTTGAAAAGTCAACGGCAAGGACAATGACCAGGACACATTTTGCTAGTGGATGAAGTCACAGTGCAAGCCACCCCTGAACACCATCTTACTCTTACTCTCTAAAAGTGACACTGTCTCTTCCAGCTCTAAGAAACAAGTCTTCTTTCCAGGCTCACAGGACAGGATGCTGACAAATCCACCTTTACCTTTTCACTTCTAGGAATCCACAGAAGGTAGCAGTGCTTTCTGTTCTTCCTAACCCCAGTTTCCCCCTGAGAGGATACATGGGCTTGGGATACAACAGACATGGTCACCATGCAGTCTGCTCAGAGGGAACGCATTGCAGTAAGGGCTACTGAGGAGTCACAATGATTCATAACTCATACTGTCACCCTTCTGATTCCCAGTCTCTGAAATTATACACCCCTCAGTCACAGCCTGAGAAGAGCTTTGGCACTCAAATACCAAAGACCCACATCAGTTTTTAACAAACTCATCTTACTTCCTGATGGAAAATATGTACAACAAATTATATTTTTGAAGAATAATATTCATTATAAAGTGTCCTCTGATGTACTAACTTTTCAAAAAGTCTTCCAAATTTCCCCATAAAGTCAACATTGAACACAGCCACTGAATTTGATTCACACTCATCCAATTTAGTTTGGGACCAGAGTTATGGAAAAAGTTAAGTTCATGAACCAAGGTGCCCCTGTATTGCAGACTAAAATAATACCAAGAAAATGAAATGCCTGGAGAAATTTTTCCCATCAACCAAATAACCATCAATCTGCTGCAGTGGTTATCCTGCTCTAATTATAGCACTGGTCTTCACATACACACATACATCCATCTATCCAATAGAAAATCAAAGACAGCTGCTAAAATGATGCTGAATACTACTGAAATCAACAATGTCCTTAGGAAAGACAGGGCAGGAATGCTCATTTCTTCACAAGTTTATCTGCCTGAATTTTTCTTAGGAAATTTAAGAATCATGAAGAACTACAGCAATCCAGAAAAGGAAACAAAGGTGGCTTTTCTCCCACAAGGCAAATTCGCTATGAAGGGCTTTTGCATCTGTCTTCTTGGCATGAGGTGTTCATCTACCCTGAATTTATAATAATTTCTCCCTTTTCTTTGAGCCTAGCATTTGGAAAACATGATCCTTTCACTCCAGGGTAGGCACCGAACTGTCTCCATTATTAAGAATCATGTCATTTGTCTCTAGCTTTTGAGAATTGACCAATGTCTGACATATATTTCTCATTTCTCTTCTCCCACATATCCAAAAGGAGCTCCTTTCCTATATTCCACCCTGCATGGATGGCTCTTAAGCCACTTAAGGCCAAGAGAATTATGGCAATGTCCTCCTTCCAACCTTCCCACAGGTGGAGTCAGGGTTTTCAATCAGGACCATTCGAGACCAAGCAATGCTCAGATTCTACCAACATCATGAGCCTAAAAATATTTGTCACTGCACCCTTAAATCAAGAACAGACATCTGCCAACCAAAGAGCAACCTAGAGGAATCTGAAGAGATAATGTTCTACCTCAGGCAAATAGCATCTACTTAACCCCATCTCTCTAGGCTCAAGGCTATCACATCTTGTTTATGTTCAAGAAAATCCAGAAATTTGGGTTTGTGCTTGAAGTCTCTGAATTTTCCCATCTTGGCAGCTAATTCCCAATGTTACAGCACCAGCATGGAACAAAGCCTCAGTTGGATCCAGCCCTCCTAATCTCATAATGTTCAAGAACCTTAGCTCTACACACTTGTGCCTTTCATTAAGCAACCATTTACTAAGCAACTGATGTTATTTAACAAGTGGATGGAAGAACAGCAGGAAATATATTAAGCAACTGAGGGAGAAAGTAAAACACAATTCTCATATTCACAAAATAACTTTTTAAAAGGCTAAGACCCACACTCAAGCTGTAAGTCTCATTTTCCTTCCGAAAACTAACATTGAACAGAGAATGGACTGCACAGCCTGAAAGTTAAAAACAAGGCAACAGAGAAATGCTATCTGTATCTGAGCCAGGGCATCTGCCACATAAGAAAGTCATGATTAAGGAAGCAATGAAGTTTTGAAACGTTAGGTTATTTAAAAGCAATCTTTTTGCCCCTGCACTCATGGGAACGTGGAGTATATTTCTGCAACATTTCTATCAGGATGGCAATTAGTCTAGCTGAAAAATGCCATCAATAGCAAAGGGAAAATTATAAAATTTCTCCTGAGGAAATGCTGGTGGCTCCTATCTCCAGCAAGCACGGTAATGTGTTTGATGTTTCAGCCCATAGCAAGCAAAGCACTCATCAGCTGCACCTGAATACCACTACCATGTACATCATGTACAACGGCCAACACTTTTTCCCTATTTCACCCATACTTGTCTTCTCCTAGCTCCATGTCCCGTAAAACTGCACACAGGAATCATGTAATAGCCACACTGATTTTTACTACTGTAGCCCTCTCAATTCTGCTGAAAATTTAGGGTTAAAGGTATGGCATATTTCAATAGCTTCAGCCTCTGAAATTTTGCTGTTCTTGTTGCTGCTTTATTTGTGCCACTAGGGATTGAACACAGGGCCTCTGCCCTGGGCTACATCCTCATTCCCCACCACTCCTTTTTGAGATAGTTGTTGAAGCAATGTAATCAGTATGATGATGCAATGGAGAAAACTGAGGCCCAGGAAAAGAGGATGATTTGGCTAACATCACATCCAGTGGCACATGAAAGCCAGGATTAAATGAATTCTTAGTCTGTAACTTTCTTCTGTTGTTAAACCAAGCAGTCTTCTTAGAATAAAATGTACTTCTGCTTCACAATTACTGATATTTCTGAATCTGGACCTTTTCTGACCACTTCTCTGGCTCTGAGGGGGGAAAAAAACCTTAGCTTCTGCCCAAGACTGATCTCTTGGTCTCCCTCTTCTTCCAGACTTTGTTCCACCAAAACTCTACTGGCTGAACCTAAAGTTAGAAAGTCCACCGAAACTACTTCTCTACTAACCACCACCACTTATATGAATGAGGCTTTGTTGACAAAACACAAATAACAAAACCATACTTCCGTTCTCCCCACCCCATACTGAGCCTGTTTTGCCCTTGGATTTTACAATGGCCCAAGTCAAAAAAAAAATTTGACTACTTCTGCTCTGCCTCTAGTATGGAAACTCCAGACAGGCAGGAATTCTGGCCTATTACTATACCTCTAGTACTCAGCCCAACATGTGTTTCAAGTTCCATATTTGGGGACCTAATCTACTTTAGTCATTAAATTACCATCTTGTTTTACCTTTTGTGGGTGGGTTACCAGTGACCTCCCCACTACAAGGTGGGTAGATGAATCTAAAGGACAATAGAGAGATTTGGGTTCAAGAACTTGACTTAGGGAACTGAATTTTTGGTATAAACTATCAATGTGTCTTTACAAGAGTTCTAGCTGGCCACATATGCAGCAGGTGGATTCATTTGACCAACATGAGCAAACAGACCAAAGTTCACCAAAACCTATCAATGAAACACTTCCTCTGAGTCTTCATGATTCTAGCTGGATGTAATGATGTCTGAAGCCAAGAAAGGCATAAGTTTGTTTTTCCTAAGCAGTCGGATAACAATGTTTATGGAAAGTCACCCTCATCTTCTTTCTCTACTATAATACAGAGATGTATGGTTTCTAACTTAGGCCCTAGAAAATGTTTCTGTGCATCCCACTAGGAAAATGTACTGTGAGTTTGTTTGTTTGTTTGCTTGTTTATAATGTGAGGAAAGTCTGCCTGTGGTACAGAATTTTGCAAGGCAGCCATATGCAAATAAACATGGACACCTTGGATCTCTCTATGATAATTATTACCTTAGTCAAGAAAAATGCCCTATCCATCCCTAAGAAAAAAACTCATCAGAACTTGATGAATATCCTGGGATATTCTAATCCCATCAACTGTAAAGAAGAAAGAACAAGAGGACAATAAGGAAAAATTGTTCCCAATACTGTCTTATGGCATCTCCTTAGTATATTATAGTACTATGTATTCAATGGTAACATTTTGATTCCCCCCTAACACACACACACACCACACACCACACACACATACACCCACACACACATCAGAAAAAGTACATTAAAGAATTAGCTGAAGTCTACAATCCTAGCACTTGGGAGGCTGAGGCAGAAAGACCACTGTGAGTTTGAGGCCATCCCAGGCTAGAAACTGAGTTCAAGGCTAGCCTAAACTGCATAGCAAACCCCATCTCAGAAAGACAGAAGAAGGAGGCAAAGAAGAAGAAAAGAGAAGGAGGAAGAGGAGGAGGAGGAAAAGGAAGAAAAGAGGAGGAGGAGGAGGAGGAGGAGGAGGAGGAGGAGGAAAGAACAAGGTAACATCAATATTGACGACTTGTCCAGAGGTAGATTGTACAAGAATTCTCTTTCCCTAAATGAAACTTCATGTTCAGGTAAATTCCAGGTTATTCCAGGTATTTATCAAAAAGAAGGTATGTTTCTGCTGTGTTCCTTATTCACTGTCTGTACAGTATAAGGAAATGGGGCTCCAGCACCTTTCTTGAGAGGCTAATGGGATGTGCAAGGCTTCTTACACTTCTTTAGCACTTCTCCAACCCTTAACACATAACTAAGAACACTTCAACCTTACTTAATAACTCACCAAAACCTTTTATTGCTTGCTCTCTCATAAATGAACATGTAGTGTTAGATTTGGCTTGCAATCAAAGAAATGAAGCTGACTGGAGTGAACTGGAAATTTTGGCATCCACAGATAAACAATGAAAGTTCTTCCTGAAAATATTTAAATATGTACAGCACTATTACACCACTATGTAAACCATTTCGAGATAAATTATTCCTGAAGATGGACAAAAATCTACCACCTATAGTATATTGCATCTGACTGCATTTAGTGAATGTAGTAAAGCACATCAATAAGTTTCCACCTTAATAATGTGTATATGGTTTTACTACCACCAAACTCCTGGCTCATTTCTCCTCTATCTCAGCATAAATTGAATAGCAGTGAGCAAAATACATGTCTCAAATTACAAAAAGCTCATTCATTTCAATAACTACTAGAAACTACTCCTGATATGTGTGTGACATTTAATATGGAATGGTAGTATCTATAGAGACATTCTTGACCAAAATATTCTTAAATGCCCCTGGAGTTTAGAGATGAAGTAAAATGTGCATGATTTAGGTTATGCACATCTTTCTAGAAAAAGCTGTGATGTTTACATTAGCTTCTCAAAACTTGCATGGTGGGGCCTGGCCCTAGCTTAGGGGCCTGGCCCTAGCTCAGTTCTTTAAGTGGCTGCTTCCACAAAGCTGTCAGGCTCAGGTGACTGTGGTTTGATCCCCACAACTCAAGCCAGCCAAACCTGCCCTGAAGGCCTTTGGAGCAAAAAAAAAAGAAAAAAATCCTTCAAAACTTGCATGGCTTCCCAAAGTTAAAAAAAAAACACACACACACACAGACAAAAGTTTACATTTTTGATAAGGCAAATTTTTATTTATTAACATTTTTTATAGCTCTAAATTTCAGGGATTTCTAAATGTGGCTATCAAGGGTACTATCTAAGTTTCCCTTAGAAACTTATACCTACTTGTATCTTCTGGTTTTAGTATTCATTAGGAACCTGTTACTTCATAAGGCTATTTCAGAAAGCTTCTCCAAGGAGTAAGTCAGTAAAATTTATTTGCTTTCCATTCTTTTTTCAGATAATATGCACTCACCAGCCAATGGTTTTTAGAACCCAAGCTGTTACACCTTAAAATAGAAGACACTGAATTTAAACATACCTAGTTCTGAAAGTTTATAGACCCTATTAGCACTAAAATTTCATCCACTTTGGAGACCCACTTTCCTTCCACACTAAGGAAGTTTGCAGAAAATGGAACATCTTTAAAGTTCCATTAAAGATGCAGTCTGACATTATATAAAGGTTCCTTATGTGTTCATGAAGATACGATAGGAGAGAGTGATCCCAATGTCAGTCAATGTAATTTCTAGAATTTCTCCAGTGGGTACAATCAGAGGTAGAAATTGACAGAATGGGTGTGAAGGTCAACAGATTCTAGGAAATAACAGAAATTGCTGCCAAAATGGCTATAGACAGAAGCAACAAACATTACATTTCCTGACTATAAAAGCCATACTTGACTGATCTTGGTCTTCCTACTAACTTAAATAGACAAGCTTCCAATTATGTGTTACACACACACATTTCCCAACAACAGCTGTTACTTCCTCCTCAGCACCCTAGCCCCATATTCCTTCTTTATAGAATCTAACCATCATCCCCTTCTCAAAGAGGCAAATTTGAAATTGCAAGACTATCACCACAAGGTAATACCTGTTAAGCATTTGCATGGGCAGGACAAAGCAAACTCAATTACCTTGAATGGCCACTTTTTTTCCCAAGGCATTTATAGAAAAGAGAAATGGGGGTGGGAAGAAAGAGACAGAGACAGAGACAGAGACAGAGACAGAGACAGAGACAGAGAGACAGAGATAGACTGAGACTGAGACTTTGATTTACTGCTCATCTTCCAAATGAACCCTGATTCCAGCCACTCATGATATCTAGCTACCCTACTCATCCTTAGGGTCTTAGAAGAATCCTTATGTTTCCCAGTAAATCCCCCTTTTCCTTCAACTTGAATGGATTTCTGCTATTTCCAATCACATGCTCCTTTAAACAAGAGGTGACAATGAATTAGTAAATGAATAGCCTGGATTCTCAAAGTGATGTTTCATAAGGTAAAATTGTTGGGACAGGCAGAATTTAGGAAGGCCAGTACCCAAAAGAGGAAAATCTATTTCCAAGATACAAGACATGGATCCATTCAAAAGCCTGAGCCTGAATACAATGACCAACCCAATGAGATCAAAGACAGCTAAACAGGAAGCGCAAGAATTCTGACTAATAAGACTCCCCTGCTCTCATTAGAGTCCTATCACTTACATAAAGAGCTGCCCTATGCCTGACACTTACCTGTTATTGATACAGGGACTTTGTCAAAGTCATCACAATCTAGAAGAATTTGCCAGGTAATAAATAAGCACCTTAAAATATAATCTCTCTCTTCTCTCTGCCACCTGTGGTTTTACTTTTTATTTGCCCAGGAGTTGCTTCCTCCCATCCTTCTGGATGGGTTTCTAGAATAAGAGTGTTCCTTAAGTATTTGCCTTTGCCCATTTATTTAACAAGAATTCATCTACTTCCTGCAGCCCTGCCTCCTTCATTGGTTCTCCGCACTATCTGTCTTCCTGGTTCTTGCTTTCCATCTTCTTTGTATACCTCTATGTCAGCATCCTTAAGAAGCTGTCAGGAAGCTTCTCCCTGCCACCCTCACTCCATATTAGGGCCACCATTTCAACCCTGCAATCCTGCTTGCAAGCAAATCTATTGTCTCCCCTTTCATTACAATGGACAGAGGACACTTTTAGAACTAACCAGACCTGAGATCAAATCCTAAGTCAACCTAATAGAGTCCTCATGCAGCAATTTAACCTCTCTAACTCATATCCTATACATAAAATGACGGTGCCATATGTCTTTCATAACTAGCAAATTAACACATAAAAAGTTACTCAAAAGTGTTTATTAGTGCAAGATTAATGTCAGACATGGACAAGAGCCACCATAAAAGTCAGTGATGTATATAAAAAATAACTTTAAAAGAGATTTTACTTCCTTAATAAACTGTCCATTTCTTTATAAGAGTGATGTCTAGTTACCAAATGTCTACTTCTAAAAGAACTCAAGATAATTTGAAGGGCTGGCCAAGTAATTCAGCAGAATAAAGCGCCTGCCTAGGCAAGTGCTGTATCTGTGTTCGATCCCTGGTGTGCAGTGCTGGCCCTGCCCCTGGGGCATGCTGAGACAGTGACTGAGACTGGGCATGGTGACACGTGCCTATAACCCCAGTGCTTGGGAGGCTGAAAACAGGAAAATCACTACTAGTCTAATCTGTGTAGTGAGACCCTGTATACCCTGTACTAAATACATTTTTAAAAAAGATAATTTGAAGATTTATGATTACTAATCCAGATCAAGATTGGCAAAGAGAAGGAAAAAAAAGACAACATTGAAAATCAATTCTTTCCCACACAATGACAAAAAAAAGGTTTTATATCATCAATTTTATAAAACTTTATATCTTGATCATCGCTATACAAAATAAAAGTAAAGCACTAAGTGAAGGCACTGTGTAGTGACAAATTAAGGTAAAAGATCTATCTCATTAATCATGCACTTAAGACTTAACCTTACATGCACTGGCATTCTGGGCTGGATAATGAAAGGGACAGTGTCCTTTCACAGTGCAGCAGCACACCTCCCTCTTCCCCCAATTCTGACCGCCAGAAATGTCTCCAGACATTTCCAAATGTCCCCTTGATAAGCAAAGCTCTCCTAGTTGAAAGCCACCAGAAGATGTATAAAGCATATAGCCATGTTCAAAGTTTATGGCCTGGTTTATCAGACAGGAAATTGCTGCCACAGTCTTTACTTCTGTCTAGCCTAGACTCTTCTTACTGAAAAAAAAGATGGTCACACACTACTTTCTAGATATGGTCGAAAGCTGGCTTTAAGGAGAAATGGAGAAAACTGCACACACACAAGAATTCCATTTGTCAGGCTGCCCCATTCTCTTGGATGCATGTCCATCACTCTGCATTAAAACCTACCTGCCAAACTTTCCAAAATGAAAAAAAGGCTTTCCACAACCTTCTGAACCTGAATTTTAGAGCAGCTTTCTCTGTGGGGTGTGTGTGTGTGTGTGCGTGTGTGTGTGTGTGTGTGTGTGCTTGACAGAGTGAGAGGGTGTGTGTGTGTGTGTGTGAGAGAGAGAGAGAGAGAGAGAGAGAGAGAGAGAGAGAGAGAGAGAGAGATTGATTTATAGTTTTCTGTATTCTTGCAAAACTAAACCACGTATTGAGTCCAAATGCCAACTGGGGGTGAGGAGAGTTGCACACAGATGTCAATGGACTCCAAAATAACCACACAAGAGCTCCACCTGTAACTAATTATAGAAACTACACTTGCATTCTAGCCAGAAGAGAACCTAATCCATTTATGTTGGCTGATAAATATCACCCTGTTCCTTTCTTCCTGTCAACACAGACTTGCTTCTCAAAATCCTCTAAGCAGGTTTTTCTATAAGGAATTTGTATTAGGCAGTGAATCTTTCAAGGGTAACCACTCTCCTTCCCTTCCTCTCTGTAAACTTGGTTTCAGTAAGTACTTTGGGCACCATAAGACTAAAATAATCTTAGTTGAATAGTCTGAAATATTTTCTTGGGTTTTCATGGGCTATTGTGATCCCATCATTCAAATAAAGTGATCTAGAGAAAAAATGTAAGGTAGAAATCATTTAGATATCCCAAGGTCCAACATACAAGACTGTTTCTTCTCCTCCTATTAGCCAGATCTTTCAGGGAAGAAAGAAAATCTGGGAATAGAAAAGGTTACTAACATGGTCCACATGGCAGATTCTAGGGCTACTGCAATATATTAGTGAGGCAAAAAACAGCTGGCATCTGTGACAAAGATGTAAAATTCACTTCAAATCATTCTCCTACATTCTAGCACACAAAGAAACCAGCAGCCGGCTCTGTGCCATGCCAACCATCCTCAGAACCAAAGAAGATCCCACCTTTCTTTCAAAGGCATTTAAAATTGTCTAAGTAGGTCACTGCCTAACTCCACACCAATGTAGACAAAAGTTACCTGTAAAGAGCTAGGAAAGACTAATTCAGAATAAGAAAGATGCACATTTGTTCTGGTCCCTGTAAGATCTGGCATCCCAAGTTACGTTGTGGCAATAAACTACTTTATATTATCCATTTCTAAATCCAAGTGTTTATGTGACAACAGCAAAAAAGCAATCACACTTTGACTCAGAATTAACATGAAGAAACTTACCAACAGATAAGACATATGATTGAACAGAATTCCCAACCAACAGTAACTGCAACAGCTGGAGACTTATTTGCTCAAACAACTAGAAGTCTGGAGCACAGACTTTCTGGTGCTGTCTCAACTGCTGAGGGATGGAAAGGCATACATATGTCTCTGTGTTTGTCTTGGTCTTTATTTCATGGTTGCAATGTGGCTGACGCAACGCCAGGCATCACATCAACATTTAAAACAGGAAGAAGGAAAAAAGAACATTGCTGATGACATTTACTCATTTTATCATAGAAACAAAAGCCTTCCTAGATTCCCACAGGTTTCTACTTTGGTTTCATTGGCCAGATACTTGAGAAGGGCAGCAGCCTGAAGTTGAGCCATTAATATGGCTCCTTCAGGCTTCCTTCACTCACTGAAAGTGCTCATCTTCCTTCACAGGTCTCTTAATATCTTCCGGAAGATGTTTCTGAAGAGATGTTTCAGCCTTTCCAACATGAGGCTTCATGCCCTTAGTTCTAGGAATTCTTATAGTTTGCAACAATGAGCTTGTTAACATATAAATTCACGCCACTCCCTCTCTCTCTCTGTCTTGGCAGGGAGTAGGTTTCTTCCATATCCTGACTTTGGGCTTGGCCATGGGGCATGCTTTAGTCAAGAGAATGTTAGTGGACATGAGGAAAGTACAGCCTTAATCATGTTTGTAAGATTTGGTTGAACACCTGCAATCTACCCTGAGAAAGTGAAGCCCTGAACAGCTGCTGTTCTAAGAACGTGAAGACATGTAAGAGTAAGTAAACCCGACTTGCAGCCTGGAGCTTTATGCCCCCAGTCGAGAGTCCAGGCAAGTTGGAACCAACCCACCACGATGTGGAGGAAGGATATACATGTTTCTTTTCAATCCAGTTGGTTTGGGGCTGACTTTGCACACAGAATTTTTGCAATAATACAGTAGCTCCCTGGTACACAGGTGCTTAATTAAAGATAAAGTTCCATGATTACGTAAGATTGGGAAATTGCTGTGTTAGGCAAACTTAACAAATAGTTCTCTTAAACAGGACCTATTCTAGTCTCAAAATTGAGTACTTCACTTGGTAATCTGTTGTTTTAGTGTGTCACGGGTGCCATAAATAAAGACCACAAGGTACTGGTGTAGGAGGTGGCGAAATAGCTCAGCAGTCTAAGAACCTGCCTGGCAAGCACAAGGAATTGAGTTCGATCTCGGGTACTACATGCCTGCAAGCCCTGAAATTCCAGGCACACTGTACCACCCCAAAACCAGATACGGTGGCACACACCTGTAATTCCAGCACTGGGGAGGCTGAGACAAGTCTGAGCTGCATAGCAAGACCTTGTACCAAATAAATAAATAAAATCTTTTAAAAATAATTTTAAAAAGTACTTGTGTAGAGGTTTCTTCCATAGGCAGAGAAGAAGATCAATTACAGGCCTCTCTTCTTTCCCTAAGGAAGTTCTTCTTGTCCCGGTGCATCTTCACATCATCTCCCTTCTGCACGTCTATATCATGACCAGATTCTATAAACATATTAGTCAAATTGAAATAGGACTCATGCTTAAGATTTCATTTTTACTTGATTACCTCTAAGAAGACCTTAATTTCAAATGAGTTTATATTCTGAGATAGCAGGAGTTAGAAATCCAATATATACTTTCTTAGGGGGTGTTGGGTTTTTAATCCAGAACAAATGTAGTATGAATTTCTAGGCTTGGCACTTCCCATACGTGTCTTAAGTTTATCTGACAAAAAAATCCTCTTTCAAAAGTGTTTCTATGGACACACTTTGAAAATACTGATTTTGAAGGAACCCAATACTCTCAGATTTGTAGTAGTAGAAAGAATCCCAAAAGAAGGTACTGGGATAAAACAAGTTTATCTAAGTAGTGAGTACATCAACATGAGCCCAGTTCCTATTGCTGTAACAGAATACTGAGGCTGAGTATGTTATAAAGAAAATAGTTTATTTGGCTCACAGTTCAAAGGCCCAAGAGCATGGCAGTGGCTTCTGGTGAGGGCTCCACTGCAGATGACAGCACATGGCAAGAGCATGCACAAGAGTAAGAAGTGGACACACATAAAAAAGACTAAATGCCAGAGGCAACCTGGCTTTATAAAACTTTGCTGTCACAATAATTAATCCAGTTTCTCCAGGTCCATCTCATCTCCACAACACCTAATCAGGCTCAAGAGAACCCAGTTCTTGAGAAAGGCATGAGCCCATTCATGAGGGTAGAACTTATGACCTAGTTACCTCATAAAGTCCCATCACCACTCAATACAATTATACTGGGGAACAAGCTTACAGCACATGAACCCTTGTGGGCAAACCATAGCTGAACTGTAACAACACCCAAGTCTCACCTACAGATCTAATAAAACCCAGCACTCCTAGAGTCAGCCCTTAATTCCACAAAGTGACTGCAATTGCACTTCACTGATTTGCTTGCCTCACCGCCTCCTCAATAGGATAAGTGTATTTTTTCTTGGCAGTGCTGGGTATTATGCCCAGGGCTTCCCACATATTAGGCAAGTGCTCTACAACACAGCAGCACTCTCAGCCCTTGGATAAAACAAACTCTATCACTTGCCTGCAGTTGGTGCAACTCGTCAGGTCTGGATACTCACATAAAATGAGTGTTTGAGAACAGAGCTGAATGACCCATGTTAAAGTGGCCCTGCAGCTACACAAATAAAAGAAATGATAATTAACAAACACAGGAATGTGATTCCTCTCAACCTTTTTAAGTTTCCAACTCAAAATAAATATTAGTGAATTATATGTTGAAACTGGATCAAAACATATTAATATTGATTTAGAGGAGATTCTTTACTATTTTGTTAAGCCAGAAATAGAAATTATCACATAACCACTGCTTAAAAGCTGTAACATTCCCCAGACAGATTTACTTACACTTCTTCGGTTACATTTCCCAATGACCTTGTCCCATTTCTGTACAAGATGGGTAAATATTAGATCTAGTACAGTCTCCTAGTGTGTGATGCTATTTATATTTCTGCAGAGCTCTGGCTACCCATGCACAGCCTAGGAAAATCTCTAAAAATTGCCTTAGAAATACCTAATTTGGGGGGAAATCCATTAAAAAATATCAACTTAATAGCAGTACGAAAATATCCGGGAATATGAAAAGTAACTTCTATGGACAAACTATAATACAAAATCCTTACGAACTTCTGTGTGTTTGGTTGGTTGCTGAGATGGAGATTTGCTATGCTACTTAGGCTAGTCTGGAACTTATGAGTTTAAGTAATCCTTCTTTCTCAGCCTCCCAAATAACTCGAACTACAAGAACATGATATCACACCCAGCTCTTTATGAGCATCCCAAAATTCACTGTCTACTCTTTCTCTCTCTAATCTCCATTATACTGGTAAATAGAATAGAGCTGCAACAAAAAGACAAACTCATACTCTACTTTTAGGGAAGGGTCTACAGTTAATTTTTTTTTTTTAGGTCTACATGGTGTTCAGCTTCTCACTACTAGATCGAATTCATAGTAACCCCCTGTTTACAGCCTAGGATTTAAGAGCTGGGATTATAGGCACATACCACCACACCCAGTCTCAATTGACCTCTCAGCATGCCTTGGGGGTGGAGCTGACAGGGCAGGCCCGGTGGTCCAACCTCCAGCCCCTGCACCTGTTTACAGGCACTTTAATCTGCAAAGCTATTTGGCCAGCCCAGTTCATACTCTACTTCTACAGAATATCAGGTTACTTTACTTTCTTGCAATCATATCTAGCCACACCACATGTCAGTGATGACAAAGCTTCTAGAACTTTCAATGATAACAAACAGCCAGCTGCAACACATGTGCCATAGGTTCGCCACCACTGCCTCAAGCCATCAAAAAAAATAAATAAATAAATAAAAAAGGGGCTGGTGAGATGGCTCAGTGGTCTAAAGCACCTACTTAGAACAAGCTTAGC
>NDGN011489797.1:0-10684 GCA_002564285.1 Tympanoctomys barrerae | reverse complement strand
ACTCCTGATGGGTCTTGCCTTTTCGCCATAGCTGGAGAGTCAGAAAATACCAGTGTGACCTGAAATGGCCGCCCTGCTGCTTCTGTCCTCAGCTCTAAGCTGAAGGCCTCCAGTACTTTATTGGTCAATATATTACTTGGGATTTTTTTGTTTCTGTTTTTGTTTATTTTTTTGGCGGAACCGGGAATTGAACTGAGACCCTTGCGCTTGCCAGGGAAGCGCTTATTCCACTGAGCCATCTCCCTGGCCCCAATATATTACTTGTTGATTACACCTAGATGTTCTTGAATATGTTAGATAATTGCAGTTTAACTCAAATTTTTAATTTTTGAAATAAAAAAATAAGCCTGAAATTGTAGAATAAAAATCGTAGCTCTCTGATACATTATTTTTCATTGGAACTACTGCCCTGCTATTTGATGAGATTCTAATACAAATTTTTAAATGTACATTGTTTCTCCCTAATTTATGCAAACTGTAAAATCACATTCTGATACAGAAAACAGAACAGTTAGAGATAACCTTTCCATATTTACCCAAATTTATCTAAAGATCTGTCAGTCACTGGATTGCTCTGTGATTGATGGCTTGAGGCTAGGACTATAACTGAAAGATTAGGTCTCCTAAGTTCCACGGAATTCAGAAGGAATGAGTGGCCAGAACTCGCCAGGCATGGTGGTGCGGGGTGTAATCCCAGTACTACAGAGGCTGGAGTAGGGGAATCACCATGCTGGTCCTGAGCTACGTAGTGAGCATGGGCTACATAGTGAGTTCAAGACCAGCTTAGACTTCACAACGAGCGCTTGTCTCAAAAAATTTAGAAAAAAGATAATGTCCAGAAACTAACCTGAAAGAAGCAGGTAGCTTGTCATAGTTTGACAATTCATATTATGGATCTCTGTCTGTTTATACTGCATCTTTCCATGGTATTTTCCACCTCCCAACTGTACCTCTTTTGGTTGTCTGTCTATAAATTCTCATCAAATTCAACCACTTTCCTCCCTGGCCCCACCTGTCCTCCTTTTCCAGTACAATTGAGTTCTAGAATAGAGATCAATCATAAATTGAATCTAGAATCAAGTTTTAGATGCTTGAATAACTATTGGCTGGTTCAGAATCAGCAGTCACACAGGGTTATACGTTTCCAGGAGACGTGCTCAGCCTGCCCTGATGTTCTGGGTCCACAGGCTAAAGGGCGAGGGCACTGAGGGCACACGCACCAGCATTGTAACAGGTGCCCTTCTCGTGGACTCCTCTCACACCAAGTCCTCGGAGAGGAGTGTGCCGGAATGAAATGCTAGGTCTACCAAACATCTGGGAATCTATGAAACTAGGTGTGGAGACCTGGAGCCCTGGGGAAAAGAAACTATCCCTGGCTATTTTTTTCCCCTTGACTTTCAGATATAGCAATAAACTGAGGAATAAGGCAAGTTATTTTGTGTTGTCCATGTTTACTGAATGTCAGAAAAGCAAGCTGTGGATACTGGCCCCATAGACTATACATTTCTTACATCTTTTAATATATTCCTTTAAATTTAAGGGACTTGAAGGTCAATGATGACGCCAATATGTTTTGCTAAGGTTATTGTAAGACTTAGAATTCATATTATATCATGGTTGAATGGGGTCCCCGCAAAATTCATATGTTGAAGTCCTAACCCCAAGTACCTTAGAAACTGACCTTTAGGAATGAAATAATTATAGATATGATTATTGAAGATGAGGGCCCAGAAGAGTTGGTCCTAATCTAATAGGATTAATGTTCTTATACAAAGGGAAGATCTGAACACAACAACCACAGCAGAGCAAGCTGCATGGTGACTGGATGGTGATGGTGCTCTATATGAGGAGCTATGGGATGCAGGGAGGCCTGGGATGGACCCTGTCCTTGGGCCACCAGAGCCTTAGGTTTCTGTCCTCTAGGACCATAAAACAATGCAGATTTCCAAGCTTCTCACTTTTGTGCTCCGTGCTTTGGGAGGCCATCGCAAACAGATGTATCCTCTAATTATGTTCAGTAAGGTGATAAATTTTACTCTTAAAATCAAACAAACTTACCATGGCTGGTGGTATGTTGTACATCATGAATGAGTAATTCATAAATTAATCATAGGAAACTGTTTTTAATCACAGCTCCATAGAGCTGTTAGGCTACTAGGAAGGCTGGCAAATAGGACGAGTGTACTCTCTATTATTAATTTTCTTTCATGGAACTTTATTTTAATTAAGGATCAGATGGTTCAAATCATTTTCTCCAAGCCCCTTATCCTAGCCGATTGGCTGATGAGTGTAAGCATTCTAAGTGGTACTATTTTTTAAGTCTCAATAGTACTTTTTACATTCATAATCATTCTTTTTAGACAAGGGTTATTGAATTAAGTGAGCTATGAAATAGTTAGCTGTTATTGTACGCATTCATAGTGTTGAACATTAAATCACCATTTCTTCACAAGTTTAAGAAACTGTTATAGAAACTCAGAAGTTTCAGATAGCTATATTTAATTAATTAGATTTCGTTTAACTAATGCAATCTCCGTAAAACATTGTATTTTATTTTACTTTAGATTATGTATTGGAAACTTACATTTTAAAATCACCACTATTTAAATAATTTTAAAAAATAATTTGGAGACAGTTGGGATGACTTGTCTGCTTAAGCTCTGTGGTTATTTCAGTTTTGTATAAAATACAGTCTTGTTTTAGTTCCTATTCCCCCAAGTTGAGGCAAATTGAATTTTGAAGAAACACTAAAATGGGTATGTGTGATTTTGGGAGAACCCTGGGGACATCGATGTGTATTTATCAACTGGTTTCTGGGCGTGGAGAGTGGGAGTTTAAAAATTTAAAGACAAGAGTAAGAGGAAATGGGGAAGGCAGGCCAGAAAAGGAACAGTCTCCCTTCTAGTAAATTCTCTCCTGGAGGAGATAGCCGCAGGTCTCCAGCATATGCTGTTGGTGTGGCTGCTGGCTTGAGTCCTACTGTAAGTTAGTCACTGTTAGGTGATTCCATGGCAGATCCTCAGCTTGCATCTGACACGTGGAAATGCCGACATGTATGACCGCTCCCGCATGGCGTTCAGGAAATTGCTGCAAGGCCTGGGATGCTGAGGTTTGGGCCAAGTGCGGGGCACAGGGCTCTGGCCCTGCCTCTGAAACCAGCCCTCATCTCACCAGTGCTGGCATCAAGGTTAAAGATTTCTGGGAATTTTTCGTGCTGGTATAAGTAACCTTGGGAATCTGTGCAGGTGAGTATTCAGAGCTCTGTGATTCTAATGCATGAGTTCGTAGCTGGGAATGTTTAGAGACCAGTTTCTCTGGATGTGCACATCAATTTAAGGAGGCACAATTAGAATTAGGATTTTTAAAAAATAGCTGTCAAAGAAACCAACGTGCTGTCCCCTGGAAATGAGTGCTGGCAGCCACAGCCGTGGGCATGCGCAGGAAGATCCCCGAAGGAGAGCGATGCTGACACGACCAGGTGGAAGACAGTTTTCACAAGTCACTGTGAATCCTTTTTATCATTATTACTATTATTGTTATTATTATTATTTTAGGGAAGGATCTACAGGGTGTTCAGGGTCTCACTACTAGATCAGACTCATAGTGATCCGCCAGTTTACAGCCTCCCAAGAGCTGGGATTACACGCATGCACCACCACGCCCAGTCTCAATCACCTGTCTCAGCGCACCCCAGGGGCGGGGCTGGCCACGGCAGGCTCGGGGATCGAACCCTCTGCCTCTGCACCTGCTTGCAGGCGGCGCTTTAATCCTATTTGTCCAGCCCTTACCTGTGAATTCAAATAGGAAGATTTGACAGATACTGTGGTCATCAGGTGACCGAAGGCTCAAGCCGTGCTGCTTGCAGGTAGTCCACCTCCCTGACATCGCTACGGGGCTCCTGTGGGGTGCTGTGCAGCAGTTGGTGCAGCCTAAAACAAACCCAGCACTTCTCGTGAAGCCCACAGCCTTAGCCTCCAATTTATAGCAGTTACAGGAATTTTAAAATAATATCTCAAAGCAGGGGAGCAGCCGGGTCACTCTTGGCTGTGGACTCTCCTAAAGACTACTGACTTTCTTCAAAAGATTAAGGTCCTCACTGAAAAAGATGAGGCGCTGACTGTTCAAGATTCAAAGAGTTGTCACACTCAACAAAACATACTGCATGAGGCCTGAGAATGAGCTTGTGTAATCAGTAAAATAGCTAAAGGACATTTTTAGAGATAATTAGAAATATGAATATGTACCATACAAGAGATTATATTTACCACACCATTGTCAGTTCCTTCATTTGCGGTAATGGCTGTTGAGGTTGCAGGACAAGGTCATTCTTTCTGGAAAGTGCAAGTTGAAGTATCGGAAGGCATCTCTACGGCACCATCGCCGTGGCTCACCTGCGCAGCTCTTTAGCACCATACGCCCACCCACGCCTTCACAGCAAAGGGTGAGATGATGAAGAGCCTACAGGGCAGGTACAAACGTCATCATTGTATATGATAAACCTTTGTATGTATTTTAGAATGTTTCTAAGGCATAAAACAAATGCACGTGAAGAGGAGGAATGTTGAAGAGGCTGGCAGGTTGGGCAGGAGAGGCTGTGGGGGAGCGAGCGGTACTGCCCAGTTGGGGGAAGAAGGAGCCTGAAGAGAAGGGAGGGGAGCAGAGGGCCCAGACAGAGGCGGGTGGAACCCAGAACCCAGCAGATCACGCGCGGACAAAACCGTCGGCGAGGACTTGTCTGTTGGAAGAGATGATTGCATTTTTCTTTTTCCATTTTGGCTTGTTGGAAATTTTCTTTTGCCTTTTGACTCACTGTAGTTTATAAGAGGCAGAGGGGTGCTTTCAGGGAGTGACTGTAGAAAGAACTAAAAGGTGAGTGTGGAGAAAGGGAAGAAAGGCTGGGGGCAGTTGTTTTCCAGGGCTCTGGAATTAGGTGGCGTATGAAGAAGAAACTCAGAGGGTTTTCTTCGAACCTCGGAAACCAAGTTCTAGGCCCTCCTTGCATGCGTCTGTGGAGAGCCCTTGCTTCATTTGTGTTCTTTTCCCTTTGAAGATGCCCCCTGTGTCCTGCAAGCTTGGACCCGAAGGTATGCTGTGGCAATGAGTAGCAGCACCAGGTAGAGGGCTTGTGGAGAGAAAAAGTGGAGCTCTTGGGATGTCAGAGGCCCAAGGAGCATCCAGACAGCTTGCTGACACAGATCTCCAAGTTTCAGAGCATCTTTTCTTGGCTCATGGAGAAAGTCAGACTCAAGAGGCCAACCTGGCATGCCCGGCCCACACAGCTTCCGATGGCTGTGGGGTGCTTGGTCTCTTGTACTGTGAGGCCTGAGGTCCTTCCTCAGTGTCAGATGTACAGTGTCTGTGATAGTAGCCTCTGTGGCTTGCACTATCAGGAAAGAGCTACCCATTCTTCTTAAGAGCAGGCGGAAATTACTGGTACTAATTCCTCAGGGCAAAGTGCGAGTGCAGTTTGAGAAATATGAGCTGAATTCTCTAGCCGTATTTTCATCAGCTATGGAGCAGTATTGTCCTTTCATCTCTGTTACTTTTCTCTTGTTGTTGGGACAAAATACCTGACACCCAAAATTAGGGAAGGGAACATGTATTTAGCTCACAGTGTGTGGCGTTTTCTGGCCATGATCAGCTGGCTCCAAGACAGAGTGGCACATGCAGAGGGCAGCTGTTCACGGCAGTGGAAGGCAGCCAGAAGGGAAGAGCAGCAGCCGTGGTGCAAGGGCGAGCTCCCTTCCTCGTACTGGTGTAAGACTCACACCCATAATCTCAGCACTGGATTATGAATTAATCACAGACTCTAGACGTCTACCCCAAACTGCATGAGGCTTTGAGGGACAACTGGACCCCAACCAGCACAACCTCCCGCCGTGTGTCCTTGATTTTAAATAGACACCCCAGAACTTTCAATAATATGATGTTTACCTGCAAGTATAAAGTTTAAATCTCTGACTTTTATAGGATTCTCTCTATAAAATTCTGAGTGATAAGTGTGAGAAAAACAATCTTTTGCTTGAATTCTGATGAAGGAGTTGAATGCTTTTCAAAAGAATATGAAAAATTCCTTGGAAAGTATAATGTGTGTACATTTCATGACTGTCAGTTACCTGGACAGAAGCACTGTTCATGGGAATATTCTGTACCTGAATCATGCTATATTTTAAATCAGGACATCACTGAAGTGTTAATGTTGTGTGTATAAAATTTGTTTTGAAATTTTTGGGGTTTTGTCTAAATAAATAGTATAAATTTAATAAGAGAAGGGTATTCCATTGGTTTTGAAACTGTCTCATTGCTATGTTTCTCAATAAAATTATTTAAAAATAAGTAAGTTTAATAATAATAATCATAATAATAATAATAATAGCAAGAAGCTTATTCTTAATGTCCAAACTTCTCTTGCTGCAGAACAAATCACCAGGAACGTGGGATGACAACACAAGTTAAACACCATGAATTGATTCTTATTTCACCATTTGCATTGGTTGAGATGGTAGGCAGCAGTTGGCTGGGTGGTCTGCCCAGGGTGTCTTTGGGCTGGTGGTCTTCCATCTCATCCAAGGTTCTGGAGTCTTCTAACTTCACAGAGAGTAGAAAGCATTTCATTGCTCGTGGTTGTAAGACTGAGGTCCCTGCCTTGTAGTCAGGAAGGAGCTACTCTCACCTACAGAAGGTCACTGACCTTGGAAGTGACCTCTGTGCTGTGGAGGCTTCCATGTTGGGGACTAGAGAATCGCTCTTCAGTGGGCTAAGTCAGGATCCTACAGTCTTCCCTCCCTCTTCACCAAGTGACCTACCCTAACCTGGAGTGGAACCTATCAGGTACTCAGCTCCACTGGCATTCGCTGGCATTCACAGTGATACTGGCCATGGATCTGGGGGAGGGAATAGTAGGCCTGCCATAGAATTCTGCCTCCCACATGCAACAGATCCACAGTTACCTCTAGGTATTTTCTATTTGATGAGAACTCAACATTTTCTCCTAATTATATCTTAGAAAACTTTTTGACATTCAAACTAACAAAGACATCCCTGGATGCTTGTTTTAAGCCTGTTCTAACAATCAAACAAACACCCAGGACAAGTATTCCATTCTCAGTAAAACAATGAATTTGTTATCCATCTCTGATGTGACTCTAATTGCCTCCTTTGATAATGTTGCTCCTTGTTTTTAGAGAATCTATTATAGTTTTCCTTTTGGAGATGATTATCTTTTCAATATGTATATTTCTGTAAATATTCAGCTCTGCCTTGTTACCATGAGCTGAGATCTTGCCTGGCAATTGAGCAGGACATGGATTTATTATTTAGCATTGTGTTATCTGTTTTTAAAGGCTGTGAACATAATAATAAAGATTAACACACTACAGGGAGTATGTGTCCCTGGGAGTTGTAGATGTTAATTATATTGTCAGCTAGAGGAAGAAAAATCCCTTCCCTTGAACTTGGGTCTTGGCAACTTGGCCAAGGATCTAGTTTTAAAAATATCTATTGTTATTAAAATGTATCTGTTTGTAGGCCCAAGTGCTGGTGTGCCTTTAGATTCTTTTCAATATGGAAATCCAGATTAAATCTTGCCCTGTGGATCCCAGAACTCACCCAGTGGGTCACAGAGCTGTGTGGCTTAGAGGACGCACCAGAGGGCTTTTAACAGCTGGCTGAGTGGCGTGAATACCCTTGCATGGAGTCTAGAGCTGAGATCTCAGTGGCTGAGCCTTCCAAAGTTGGAGGGTCTCTACTAACCCAGGGCACATGAAATGCTGTGTTTTTGCCTCTTGGCACTTAAATGCACTAATCTCTTTCAATATTGTCTGACAAATATATCCATCAGTTAAGTTTATATGCACTAAAGATATAAAATTTTAAAAACAAATGAAACTACATATTTCTAGTGACCAGCAAAATCTGCAAGATCCTATGTAGAATGTAAATACTTACAAAAATGATTTTGAAAAATAAGATTCTGTTTAAGTTCCTCAATATTTGATTTCTAGATATGCAAGCGTGTTGGCTTATAGGAAATTTAGCAGTTAATATTTTTAAAATAGGAACTCTTTCCATGCAATTTACCCAGGTGATTGGCTTCTTTATATCAGATTATGGTTTTGAGAGAACTCAGGCATGAACAAAAGAAAGGTTTCATTTTTGTTCCAAGTAGATTAGGTTGGTAGTGACCAGGGTGCTCCAGTCTATCGCTTGAGGCCACAGCCATCTCTAAAAAGTCACTCATGCCCATGCACTAGTGATTGGCAAGTACTTTTTAGGAGAGGGAAGACCCAATCTCCAGTAAGATGGACAGGCCCTCATGACCCGAGCCTCTATCCGCTTCCCAGGCCTGACCAATCAGGGGTAAGCTGTCTTGTCTTATCTTGTCTGGTCTGGTCTGGTCTGGTCTGGTCTGGTCTGGTCTTCTCTGCTCTGCTCTGCTCTGCTCTTCTCTTCTCTTCTCTTCTTTTTCTTTCTTTTGAATAGAGAGGTATTGTCTTGGGCCCATTATATACACATAATACAGTTTATGTATGTAACTAGTAAAATTTCTATTTTCAAATTGTAGTACAACCTTAAGGAAAAAAAGAAGGTAAGGCAATGAACTGCAGGTCAGACGCCCTGGAAGATTTTTTTCATCCCTTTTGTGCCTTCTGCTGCCGATTTTAGTCACACGCACAGGCCTCCCTGTTTCCAAGGTGTGCGCCTTGCCCGCAGGACCTCCATTCCTGCCACGCCCTCTGCCTATCCCACTCACGCCCCTCTGGGCCACCTTTACTTGGATTTCACTTTTCCGGTTTCCTGGAAGCTGCTCCTCAGCACCACTCAGTTTCTTATTTAGCTGAGTGTGTGGAGCCGCAGTGTCCTTTCTTTCTGAGTACCTTCTCAGCTGGCAGCTCTGCAGCTACGTGTGGTGAGACGTCACTACGACTCCCACCGTCCTAGGTCAAGCTCTACGTGGCAGGAACCCTGCCTTGTGCGCTCGCCATTCTTGCTCCAGGGTTCAGCATGGTGGCAGGTATGTAAGAAACCCTGACCTAACACTTGGTAAATGAACTCATCTGGATGGATGCATACATGAAGGCTGTCATGTACAGTAGAGTAGCTGCAGATCTAATCACTGAGAAAGAAATGGGTTTTTTTGTAATGTACTTGGTCCAGGGCCTCACTACGCAACTTGGACTTGCAGTGATCCTCCTGTTTTCAGCCTCCCCAGTGCTGGGATTACAGGCGTGTGCCACCATGCCAGGACTCGGTGGCCAGCCCAGCATGGCTGGGGGTGGGGCTGGCATGGCATGTGGTACCAGGGATCGAACCCTGGTCCCTACATTTGCCTGAGCAGGTGCTTAGCCTGCTGAGCTATCTCGCTGGCCTAATTACTGAGAATGTTCATCCCGCCTGTTGAAAGCTCCAGCTGCACAGAAGCAAAGCCAGACCGAAGCCAGCAAGGGCCGTGCCCTCAGCAGCAAGCTGCTTTGTGGACCCACTCTTCGCCCCTGCTGGCTCTGCCAGTGCCTTTCTGTTGTCAAAGAGTGTGCCTGGGACTTTCTCACAAGCCCCTTGTCATGATGTCGCAATGGCATTCCAGAGTGCACCGTGAATTTCAGCACCGTTCTCTCCTTTCCACGGTGGGCCAGACATGTAGAAGAGAAGAATATAGGCAGATGTGGCTTACATGAGCTACACAATAAATTTGGATAGCAAAATAGGCTTCTTGCCACGGGTTAGTGCTAAGATGGAATTTCCAGGTGAAAAGGAGCAGTGAACCACTCCAGACTGGCAAGTAATACATCAGGAAAAGTGACAGAAGAGCCCCAAGATCCAAACTAATGCTGCCCAGGAGTGAGTAGAGGGTTGGGCTCAGTCAGAGGCAGGGCAGTCACAGCAGCTTGCAGCCTGTGGTGGCTGCAGTTTTCCTGCTGCTTGAGGTAGTGAATGTGGCTGAAGTGAGGACTCTTGGATGGACAGGGCGGGGCACTGAAGCCCCTCCAGCTCTGAGAGCTCCACCAGAGGGAACGGGCGGCACCCATTGGAACACTTTGTTGAAATCAGTAATAGTCCTGGTGGGACTTGTTTAACATTTTTTGGCAACTTAAGATGAGGTGTTCAGAGAGATGTTCTTCAAAGACAGTCAAAACAAGATCACATATAATCAAATTTGTAGTAAGATAACATTCTTTCAGAGTCAAGTAAAGGAAGCTGGACATGTGAACATTATCCAGTGAGGTTATGTTAAGCTTTCTTTGCTCTTTTGTTAAAATTTTTTTCTTTTATTTTTTATATTTAATACAGGATCTCACTACACAGATCAGAGTCATGGTGATTCTCTTGTTCTTAGCCTTACAAGGGCTGGGATTATAGGCAGGCACCACCACGTGCCATCTCATTCTTCATCTCAGTGAACCCCTGAGGCGGGGTTGGCATGGCACACTGGGGACTGAACCCAGGTCCCTGCGTTTGTCTAAGCAGGCACTTCATTTATTTATTTTTTTGAAGCTTCTGGAAAGATTCATTTATTAGGCAGGGATTCACACCCATAGTAAATAGCCTTCAGCAAAATTACTTATTTCCACATGTCATAAGTCTTAGGGTCATTCACAAATACTTGAAAGTTTGTATACTTGATTCATTAATATCAAGGTTTTACATTATTTTAGACTACTTTTTAGTTTGTTTTTTTCCCATAATT
>NDGN011489795.1:0-17156 GCA_002564285.1 Tympanoctomys barrerae | reverse complement strand
AAAGAAAGAAAGAAAGAAAGAAAGAAAGAAAGAAAGAAAGAAAGCAGTTTGTTCACATATGCTCCTGCACATTCTGCAATCAATAACTGGTCTGATAATACTCAATTTATCTGCATATCATTTTGGAAGACTGTACATTAAGCACTTGTTTACATTCAATTAAATTTACATTGACTTCTGCTATTCTGTTTTATTCCCCATACCCAACATTTCCAAACTGGCAGAATTTAAAGGCTCTATGAATATAGTTCTTTCCAATGCAATCTTAATCTAACACCATCATCTGTGTCAGTTTTCACTGGTCTTGTGGCATCAGTAGTCCCACTTTTCCTTTGAGTGTTTCTTTTGTTATTGTTCTTGAACTTCTAAAAATGATTAATACAGTGACATTTTCCGATGGGAAATGCAATAAGGTATGCTGCGAAACAAAACTGAGAAACAAAATGTAAAAATAGAAACAAACTACCCAACACTTTAATAAAAGGAGACACTAGCTGCCCTTATGTTCCTTTGAGTGTTTCCAAAAAGTTTCAAGGTCACTGGAGGTCATGATGGAAGATTGCACTTCATCCTTCTGCACCCAATATGTCTTTTCTTAAAAACCAACTTTGCATGCATATATCTGGTAATCTGAACAGCTAGTTTGAAGACAACATTATGCACTGTGACAACCATTGTTGATTTCCTATCATCTTGTTTTGAAATTCTGTATCATTTTTAATGTTGGTTTTCATTCTCTTTAAAATAAAAGTCTGCGCTCCATGTATCCTTCAATTCAGACTTAGTGCGCTGAACTTTCTAGGCTGAGGGTAACCCACACGCTGCCTCTCCTGCACTTCTTCTCTCTGTCCCTGGGCGGGGGGGTCTTGCACGGAGCGGAACTCCCCTTTTGCTTGAGAGCTCAGTGTTCCTCGGACAACAGTAAGGAAGCACTTGTCGGGAATGTTGCTAAGACAGGCTTAGACAGAGACGGAGTGGCTCAAAAGCTGAGGGCCTTCCCTGGCTCCCGAGCTTGTCTCACGCTATGCTTTTCAGGACCATGTTTCGTTCTTGAAACTCTCCCATTACCCAGGGAAGCACTGATGCAATTCCAGGAAATGGGAAGGGAAGGGAGGAGTCGGAAGCCGGTGGCTGCGGCTGTACGGGAAGGCTGACGTTGGGTGTCAGCGCGGCCCCGGGGCCCCGGTCACGCTGAGAGTCCTCCAGCTCTCCGGGGCAGGGCGCTCACAGCTGCCGAGTGAAAACCACCCCCAGTGGGGCGAGTGCAGCCAACGAAGCTAGAGGAGGAGCAACTGGGATGAGGGAGGGCAGAAACGAAGGTAGGCGGAAGGGAAAGGAGAGACGTGCCCACGCCGGGCGCTTGGACGGCTGGACTGCTGAGCTCTCCGGTCTACGGGAAGGAGCAGTTAGCGCTCACATTCTCTCTCTCTCTCTCTCTCTCTCTCTCTCTCTCTCTCTCTCTCTCTCCCCTCTTTAATGTTTTTATGAATCTTTTAGACCAATTTTGCATGCTTCTATCTAGTAATCTGAACGACTAATTTGAAGGCAACAATATGTACTATAACAACCATTTTTGAGTTCCTATTATTTTTGTTTAGTGAAATTCTGTAGAATTTCTAATTTTACTATTCTGTATCATTTCTAATTTTTACTATATTTTATTCTATTTTAAAAAATAAGCAAGTTTGTCAAGTTAGAAAAAGAAAAAAAGCAAATTTAAAATGTCACGGGTCACTGGTCGATGGGGTTGAAAATCCAGCGGCTTCAGCAATGCAGCACAAGGCCAGCGAGATAGCTCAGCGGCTTAAAGCGCCTGCTTAGGCAAGCTTAGGCAAGTGTGCAGGGACCACAGTTCGACCCCAGGCACCACAGCCACACCAGTCCTGCCCCCAGGGTGGGCTGAGCCAGCCACACACACACACACACACACACACACACACACACAAAGTTAAAAAATTAAGAAAAAAATGCAGCCCAGAGCCGAATAGCTGTTGTGTTTCCTGCGAGGGCAGGGAGAAGATGCTAAGCGTGAGTTTCCATTTTGCTTCAGTCCTTTTCCTTCTGCTAACTGGAGAACGTCTCATCTCTGTGCGTCAAATGCAGCATATGTGAAAATACCTCCCGATCATCTTTCACAGGCATTCCTTCCAAGTGAAAAAGCAAATAATGGGGTCACGGGCTTCCTGGGGTAATACAACCCAGCTTTCTAGTGTGATTTTGATTAGCAAACGCTGTCCCTGGTTTTATCATGTGTGGGGAAGTACTAGTCTGTGATTTCACGCATTTTTGAAGGCAAAAGGAGGGAAGTTAGCTCTCAGCATTTTATAGTGGATCCTAGAATTCGCAAGAGTCATCTTCTGAGAGCCGGGTACTAAGCCATGCTGGGCATTAGCCATCAGGCCTAGAGGAGAAATCGTGAAGTAATACGCAGCAGAGTGCGTGCGCCGTCGCAGCTCACCACCATGCTCGCCGCCTTCATCTGGCTCCGTCCGCATCCCCCACGGCGAAAGCCACGATGCGGGATGCAGTTGTTTTGTTTTGGTTCTTAAAAATCTAGCTCAGGCAACGGCAGTCCACTTCAAGGCTCCTCGTGGGAGATTTCAGTCTGTGTTGAGAAGAGCTCCCTCTGTTCTCTCTATTCTTGTCTGTATTTTTGAAGCCCTGCGCTCAAGTGTGAGGTCCAACGAGCTTGGGTGTCGGGGCACCCACGGCGCGTACTCGGCTTCCTAAATCTGGGGGCTCTTCGTCTCCTCAGATTACCTCACGTCATGCCAGATGCTGCCTGTTTACTACAGGCCTCGGGAACCCATGCTGCTATTTAACAGAAATCAGGAACACAGGATGATTTTTGAAAGCTCTGTTTTTATTTTTTTTCAAGAAACTTTGATTAAATTGCAAGCTTTTAGCAAACTCAGATTGCTAACAATCTTAGCTACCCCCAAATTAGAGCTCATCTGTAAATCATTAGGGTAAATTTTGTAGCAAAACCAGAAGTTTTTGCAATACCTTCTCCGGCAGGAGCCACTTTGCTTCCCAGTAAATTAGGTGATATTGCCATCTAGTTCTTTGTGGCTGAACTGTAGACAGGAACCAGGGAGAAAACTCATATTAGATGGTGGGCAAAAAGAAATGCTGTGTCGCAATGTCAGGGAGTAAACGGACTTGGCCTCGAGCCTGTCTGCCTTCTTCCCATTTCTCCTTGACACAGGCAAGCTTTTGCATCACTACATAATTTGGAAATATAATTTAGTGGATCTGGTAAAAAGGGTACACCCACAATGTGACAGCTACACTGGGTCTGTCAATGGACTGACTTAGGAGCAGAATAGGAAGTTAGTAAAGCATGATCTAGCTGCATCTGGTGGCTTAACGCAGTGTGGCCAGGGGTACCTCATATGGTGGGTCAAGGTGACATGGCCGTGGGCACCGCATCTGGAGGGTCAAGGTGACATGGCCGTGGGTACTTCATCTGGTGGGTCAAGGTGACGTGGCCGTGGGCACTTCATCTGATGGGTGAAGGTGACATGGCCGTGGGCACTTCATCTGGTGGGTCAAGGTGACATGGCCGTGGGCACTGCATCTGGTGGGTCAAGGTGACGTGGCCGTGGGCACTTCATCTGGCCCTGGCCTTTTCCACTCTGGCATTGCTCCCTGCTCTGCTTCCTCAGGGCAGGCCCTACTCCTACATACCTTTGCACCATTTCATTTCTGCTTTGGAGCCAGCTGGCCCCACACCAGCCCGTGGCAACTGTGAGCAAAGGTGACCCTTTCTCCTGTAAGTTGGTGTGCTGGGCATTTGGTCCCAGGAATGGAAAGGGGGACAACACACTCACATAAACTATTTCTCAACCCTTCTCTCCAAAGTGAACAAAGAGATATGTATAAAGAATAACAGAAGAAGTGATGAAGTACACACGTCCTCACACACTTGCACAGATTAAAATCTTGCCCCCCACAGCCTGGATGGATAACCTGGGAAGTGCTAACACCTCCAGGGCAGGAGCAGGAGGCATGCTTTCTCCCAAGGTAGAACTGTGTGGGGTGGTAGAAAAGGCTACCCTTCCGGCACCACGAGCTGGCTTGAATACTGATTAACCAGCCGCGTCACCCAATCTTTCGGGTTCTTGACTTTCTCCTTTGGAAGCAAAGGCAAAGCTCTTGTCACAAGGTCACAATAAACATGCATGTAGATTGATAAACATGTACGCAGATAGCGGCCCAGGAGCACACTGCCAGGAGCTGGCTTGTACCTGCTGAGTAAAATTAGAACTGATGGCGAGAAGCAGCCTGGTGGCCCCTGTGAACATAACAAGTACCACAGTCCCTACAGCATGCATCCCATGAAGGACAACGTGGAGAGAAGAGGTTGAAGGCCCAAGTTTCAGTTCTTGTGAAGAGCTCACTCTATAATGCCAGCCAACTGGCACAACCTAGTGATGTAGCTTTTCCTTATTTCTAAACAACTGTCTGCCTCTTTATTGCCAGAGAGCAAATTTGATATTGCAATAAACTGTGAGTTGCATACAGTGGGAGTTAAAGGAATTCATTCTTTTTTCCATAGAACTCTGTACTAGGATTCTGAGGATACAACAACTTGACATCATAAGCTAAATAGAGAATCTCCCAGCCCCAGGATTCCAGCTGACAGGGAATCTGCACCCGCGCCTTTCTCCCTGCACCACTATGTTGCCTGCTGTGGGGACGGAATTTCAGATCCACGCTGACCGTGGGCATGGGTCGGTGGGCCCTGCCTCCATTCCTATGTTCCTGTATCCCTCCACAATTGAAGGAAGAAAGCCATGTTTTAAAATTTTTTCTAATATTTTATTTATTTATTTGGTACAGGGTCTCACTACACAGGTCAGCTCACAGTAATCCACCTGTCTCAGCCCCTCCAGTGCTGGAATTACAGGCACAAGCCCCCACGCCCAGTTTCTAATACCGTGTTTTGACTCTCGCTATATTTTGATCAGTAATAAGAGTTCTTTGCATGACTAGACTGTCAGCCTGTCCATTCTGCTCTTGATCTTGTACCTAACCCCTCTTTCAAAAGATTTTGCTTTCAAAATATTTAGAGGTGACGTATGCTCCCTTACGGTGAGAGCGTGGCCGTGAGGTCCCGCACCCCGACTCATTTCGGGAGGTGGTGGCACACTCAGGACACTTAGGATTTTGCACAGTTTAATCACCTTTAGGAAATTCCTTCTCTAGGTGGGATGTCTTTTCCAGTCCGGTTTCAGTCTACAGCCTGTCATTTCACTGTATCACCTAAATTTGTAAGGTGTGGGGAGGAGAGAGAGAATAGAGTGAAAATCAAAGAAAAAATTTGTGACCTAGATTTCAACTCGGCAGAAAAAAAAAGATTTTCTCCCCTTAATGAATCAAGATTAATGAGGATTGCATGCATTAAAGTGACAATTTTGTTCCTAATCGTTCCTTCCTTAAGCATCTGAGACACATTGCATCACAAAGTGCCTCTGCGTTTGATGTGTCGGCTGCCACCCTGCAGGGTCCGAGTGGCTTCGGGGCTGGCACCCAGCGTGCCGTCTGGCCTGCGCCTGCCCATGATGCCCGTGGCCCTCTTCGTTCTGAGATGGGGCCGTGCGTGCCTGTGAGGTTTGCTTTTGTTCAGAAGGACTTTCTGCGGCCTAAACCATAGGTCGTGTTCTCCACCTGTACCCTTCAGCTCTAGGAAAGGGGTGCTCTGTTTGTGTTTATCTGAATCCTCTCATCGTTTTCCCCCTGGGTAGGAAGGGGGCAAATTATTTCACATTAAATATTCCATTTTCTTACTGTGTTAATGTTATGGGGCTGATGTCCTTAATATCGTTTCTCAGAAGTGTGTATTTCAGTTAAAATAATCTGGAATCCAATTGCCTTGGGCTATTAATCCTATTTAGATTAAAGGCATGTTTAATTACCCATTTACTTTATTTCTCACCCAAGGACTCTGGGACTCTGACTGATACCCCAGAACCACAGCCCAGGGTTATGGCTGTCCTTGGGTTATTTAGAAAAAAATTCTGGTAAGATTGACTGAAGGACCCTTTGGAAAGCAACCATTCTTTACTTTAAAAAAAAAAAATCTATTTGTTTTCTTGTTTGATACAGGATCTCGCTGTACAGCTCGGACTCGTAGTGATCCTCCTGAGTCAGCCTCCCCAGCACTGGATTACAGGCATGTGCCGCCACTCCTGGTAGCTGGCATGGAGCACCCAGAGTTCTGGTTCTTGTAAGGCATGTGGTACCGGGGCTCGAACCTGGGTCCTTGTGCTTACCAGGCGGGCACTTAGACTACTGAGTTATCTCCCTACCCCGAGAAACCACCCTTTATTTGGCAAGCCACACTGATGACTCAGTCTCCATGACTGAGAATAGGACTACTGATAAGCATTAAAAGAAATCCTTCCTCAAGGCTCTATTCCCAGCTGCCTTCTGCTTCTCTCATGACTCCTCCCAGGAGGCAGTGGTACCCTTGGATCTTCCCTGAGACTTGTCGTGTGGGAGGAGGCCTTCTGCAGAATCCTGCTTGGCCTTCCTTGGTTCTGAGCCCATCACAGCTGCGTCCTCCTTGCTGCACAAACAGGCTGCATTTTCCAGAATCAACTTTGGCAACAAGAGGGGAACCCTAATGAGACATCCCAGGAGAGACAGCCTACCCACACAACGCTCCCGAACCCAAAGCATGACCTGGTGGATGGCATCTGCCTCCTCTTCATTCCACCAATCAGCAAACCCCAGGTGTGTATCCAAAAGACTCGTCTCCAATCATGTGAGGTTCCCAGTGGTCCTAAATTTGATAGCATGTCCCATCACCCAACCTGTATCCACCTCTAAATTCCTGGAGTAAAGAGCACAGTTCATCCAAAAGAAACAAAACATACTTTGTTCTTGTCATAGAGTAACATTTAGCAAATTAGTAACAATGGCTAAATACTAAGAGTCTGCCCCGAACCCTGAGTTGGGCGAGGGGTTGGGAGCTCCTACCATCTGATATGCAGAAGGCATAGGTGGAGGGCATAAAGCCGTGCTCAGGACAATGCCCTACCTGGCTCTAGACTGACAGTCTCTGATCTGATCTCATATCGCAACGCATCCCTTTTTCCCACCCAGAAAGGTGTCACTGGGGACAGCACAAGCATGCATGAGCTAAGTAGCATTGATATGGATTGTCTGTGTGGAGGGCCGCCAAGATGCCTCCCCTGAAGGAGGGCAGTGTGCTCCCAGGTTGGCTCACTTTTGCCCAGCTTCTGCATCTGGATACGCGCAGAGCCAGCCGGGGATACACTCCACCTTCTCCACTGACTTTAAGCAATGCAAATGGGTCCCACCTTGCCAGCGTGTAGCCTCTGAGGCCAAGCAGCGGGTCTGTGGTGCCCCTGCCTACAGCTGCCTGCTCCTGGGTGCGAGACAGACCGAGACACCAAAAGAGGCAGTGAGACCACAGGGCAGTGGAAGCTGACTTCGGAGCTGCAGCAGCAGACCCAAAACACAAGCTCTTTCTTCAAGCCGTTGGGCAGATTCCTCCAGACCAAGAGGCTACCTGTTTCCAGAATGCAGCCCGTTGCTCCTTCTGCACACCTCTGTCTGCACACTGCAGGGGCGCCGTGATGCCTCCTGCCTGGCCCAGTGCACAGCCCTCGCCTGCCTCCCACCCTTCCTACAGTCCCTGCTCCCCAGGCTGCTCCCATCTTCACGAATTGATGAAACCCGCTTCTGGCCCTGGGTGGAGGGCTGGCGTGAGTTGGTCTTTGTGCTGACTGGATTTAGGGCAGCTTTGAGCCCCCCCAACTGCAGGTATGTCTCTGTCTCTATTCTGGCCATGGGTTTCACTGGATGTGGCATGTTAAAATTTACTTGTGATAATTCTAATAGTTTTTCCCCGGGATTACAATTAATAGACTCCTCCAGACTGCGAGGAGGGCTAGACAGGCTCCTATCGTTTATAAAAACGTAAGGAAGGGTACTTGTGAGACCCCACCTTGGCTTCAGCTGCATCATTTGCCTCTAAATCTATACCATCAGTGCCATGTCATACACCAATATTACATTTATTACATAAAATTTCAACTCCTCTTCCATAGTGTGATCCTCCAAGCAGCTACTTGGTGTTAGCTGTCACCCACCATTTCTCTCAAATGATCTGATTTCAAAGCTCGGGCTGGTGACAGAGCTCAGGGTGAGAACCATGGTCCAGCATGTGGCAGCCCCTGGGCTCAACCACAGATACCATAGGAAGAAGACATTACCCTGACATCTCCATCCCCATGTAAAGTAGCTAAGAACAGTTTTAGAGGAATTTATTTTTCCATTTATTTTTCCAAGTAAACAAGGAGCCAGCCTTCACGCTCATCTCTCCAGTCCTCCTCTCCACCTCTTCCCCCTCTATTTTCATTCCTCCCATTACACTGAGAATAGCCAGTGCAGGGCATGGACATGCTTTGCAAAATCACGGGTATGAGAAGATCTGAACCTGCTTTTACTTTTGCCTCATTAGGACTGAGGTTGCTTTACCTCAGGACCACCTTGCTTAGAGCCAAAGTGATCCAGCTCTAAGAACAACTTGCCATGCCTCCAAGAGCCTCCCTGAAGACCAGATACAAGAAGGAAGCTCAAGTTCTTTGAAATCTTCAAGTCCCAAAGCATAAACTGTGCAAAAATGAAAGCAGCGTGCTTGTCACAGGCGGCTCCTGTGATGTCCCGAGTGAGCACCACTGTCCAGGGCTAGGGTCTGGGACAATCTCTCTGAGCAGGGGCTGGCTCTTCTCTGCCACATCCAATGAGTGGAATTTGGCACAAGCAGCAAGAAGGCTTCTAGGAGGCGGTTTTACAAAAGCCTCTGCACTTGGCTTTGGATGCTGTCCTCTGAGCCCCTGGTCATTTGTTCAAGGGGACAGTGTCTGAGGTGTGAAACACCAGAGGCTGCATCTGCCAGCCCCCTCCATCACTCATGGATCCCAGCCAACAACTCACCGAGGAGGAGCTCATAAGCCTTCCGGACTAAGTTCTGGGTCCTTGTCTTCCCTGTGAGCTCAGGGTCTTATCCCCTCTGCTCAGCAGGATGACGACCTCTAATCATGTTTCCTTAGTCCTGTTTGCAGTACTTCACAGGCACTTTCACCATGGGGGTGCACATGTACATAGCGCATCTTAATTCTTTCCACCCCCTTCCATCCCTATATCCCCTCCTCATTTGCCAAAGACTTAACTCCCTGTTTCCCACTGTTTTTTTATTTTGTCCTTTAAACTATTCGCACTTCTCACATCGAAGAAGCCATGCAATACTGAGGCTTGTGTGTCTGATTTATCTCATGTATAGAGTGGCCTCAAGGGGCATCCCTTCTCCTACTAAAGAGTCAAGTGCATCCTTCTTTATGGCAGAATAATACTCCATTATATGCAAATAGTGTATTTTCTTTATGCATTCATTTGTGATGAAAGTCTGAAGTCTCAAGTCCTTGACAACTATGTAGAGATGCATCCTTCCCAATGACCTGCCACACTCATGGAGCTGGGGAGACCCTGTCACTCACCCTCCCTCCCCTATGCTGCTCCAGCCTGCAGAGCAGGCTAGTCCTTTCCAAGATTTAGCTATTATGTGCCATACTCTTCTAAACACAGGTGCGCATGGATCGCTATCACATACAACTCTACCGTTTCGGAAGCACCTGTGCAAGAGACCAGGTGGGCCATATGGAAGTTCTAGTTTTGGCTTTTCAAGGACTTTCCATCACTATGGAAACCACTATGGTGGTTAGACCAGTTTATGTGTTTAACTGATTCTCTCTGCCTGGGCTTCCTTGCCTTTTGCTTTTATGTTTCATGTCTTCAGCCTAGAGCTTCCCTCCAGCACAGTCTACTTTCCAGTAAGAGGCAGGGCTTCCTGGGAGCCCCTGGCCACATGGAAGTGTAATCTAGCAGAGGACACGGTGAGCCAGACATCTGATTTTTCTCTTGTTCTGACCATGAGTTGAACATTCTTCACCCACCACATGGTCCCCCAAAAGCAACAGGATCAACTAACTGTAAGAAGAAATCTGAAAAATTGTGAGCCCAAATAAACCTTTCCTCTCTTCTTAAGTCCACTTACCACAAGCATCCGTTATAGTAACATAAAGCTGACAGACACAGTGCAACTCAATGAACACTATTAACTTAGGAAAGTATGTAGGAGACAGAGGAGCACCTTTTGTTTTCTATCTTTACTATATTTTGGAGCAATCTTACTTATCAATATATTTACTTAGGTGTTTTCCCTTGTGTAAGTTACATTTCAGTGTGTTTAACTTTTCTTTGTGTGTATTCAGCATATTCCAAAGTATAAGGCAGTGTTTCTGCACACATTTTTCAGAGCATTAGTAATGATTCCTGCAAGCCCATTTATTCCAGTACGTGTTCTGTCTCTATTCTTCAGCTGCTAAGATCCGCCCACGGCTCAGCCTTTATTTTGCGCATGCTTGCGTCTTGTGTCTTCAGAAATGCGTTAAATTCTCAGTTACCCTGAGAACCGCAGTGGATCGCAGGAGGGACTTAAAGCTCCCCGCGGCTTCTGCCCTGGCTAAGCTCTTCCCAAACTGCTTCCCTTTTCAGCCTGATGCTGCTGCCTCTCTGACAACACTGTCATTTTAGAATTTGCCACGGTAAATATTAGAAGAAATAAAAATGTGGTAGAAACGTACACACTCCCTGGAAATACTTACTGTGGGCTCAGGAGAAAAAGGCACAGAGATACCCTTGTCCTGCCTTCTCGCAGAGGCTGGCCTTTATTAATTTGGCTAATGGAGCTTCCCTTTCAGATGTATTTCTGCTCATTTCCAACCCTGGGCTAAAGCTCATGGGGAATAACAGAGAGGACCATCCTGCGACGTGTGTCGGTAGCACTTTTGCCCTAAATTTATAACTAAGACCAGGAGATGGATATGATAGCAATTTGCACCTAAATGAAAAGCAAACAGCTCTAGGGGCCCCAAAGATGAGATGTGCTGAAGAGCTTGGTGTTTATCGGGATTCTGCACTAAAAGCTTCCTGAACTGTGTCCCTGGGCAGCCGACCACTATACCCTAATATTAAACAGACAGGGAGAGGTGCTGAGGCTCCTGAACAGAACAGAAGGTGGTTCAGTGAAGCCTCTGAAGTTGCCCACAACAAAGTACCTTCGATGAAAGAGATGCGTTTCCCGCCTTTCTGCGGTGGGCATTAAGACACTGCACTGGGCGCGGAGCCGGTGTCCTTCAGGGATAGATGGCATCCTTTCAGCCTTCCCAAATGCAGAAGGAGGATAATTAAAACCAACCATCTCATCTCAGAGATGTGTGAAGATTAATAAAATGATTTCTGGAAAGGTCCCTGAGCTTTTGGAAAGAAGAATGCAACATACAGAGTATTACTATGTGGTTTAATTTGTAGTTGTGTGAGGTAGCTTATAATCACTTTACATCAAATGAAAAACATAATTAGTGCTACATTACTACTTCAAAGGTCACTTTATATACAAGGCAACAAATGTAAATTCTGAGGATTTAATCATGAATTAATTTATGGTGCAGCATATGTTATGTATATTAGGATATAGATTTTAGAATTTGGCTAATAATGAAAATGAAATAAGTACAATGCTGGCGAATTACTTGATTTTCTTTAACTTGAAACTAGATGAAAAAACTGAAGAGCTCTCTTTCATTCTATTTCTCTGTGGATTTCAAGTTAAGGGCAATTTTCTGAAGACAACAGAACACAATGCAGGAGAGAAGTTGATCCAATTATGTTGCGAAACTTTTGATCTGGTTTCAGTGTGGCTGAATCGAGCCAGGGTGGGCTGCAGTGGCAAGAAAGTGAGCATGGGGAGTTCTCTTAGGACAGAGATACTGGTTTAAGGACCACGTAATAGGAACCTGGGATGACAGGGGTGGTAGAAAGAAATACCATCCGAGGAGATTCGAGCCTTATCACGGATAGCATAGAAGAGAAAATTGTCCTTGCCATCCAGAATCTACCCTATGAAGATCAGGGATGACGACATCCAGAAGAATGTATGGAAGTAGGACAATCGGCCCCTATATCCGCTCCATCCAGGGCAGAGTTCCGGGCACCCATGGCTATCCAGAACTTGAAACTTGGCCAGTACCACTGAGGCAGGCTTGGGGGTCCATCTGTGTATTATTGCAATTCATTTAAATTTAAAAATGACAGAGCCGCCTGTGGCTCATTAGTGGCTGTGCAGGTCTAGGAGAATGAACAGCAGCAAACTTGCCTTTAGCAGAAAGGAAGAAACCAGGAATGAGAGAGCGCTTGGGAGCTGGCGGGGCCCAGAGAGTAGGTGAGTATACTCCAAAAGAGAAAAGAGATAGTTTGAAAACTCATGTGGTGAAAAAGTAGGACAAGAGCTACAAAAAAAATTTCTTTGTTGAGAAATTTATCTCAAATCCCCATTATTCTCACAACCTCCCAGGACAGGCTGATCACAGTCTCTTTTGCCGCCCGTGATCCTTTGGTACGGATTCCGTCTACACTGTGCATCAACAGCAAAGCACGCTTCCCAGGAGGCCTAAGTGAAGGAGGAGGAAAGTTGAACCTAGTCAAGCTGAGCAGACACCAAAGCACCAGGGCGGCACGGAGCGCGTCTGCACACTTCTGTTAGGGCCCCCACGGGAACACATCTGGTTCTCACCGCTGCCCCCAAATCACCCACCTTTCCTGAGGGCTACATATAATCAAAGTTTCCCTTCCATTGGGAGTTTGCATTTTCTCCTACTTTAAGTAGATTCCCAGGAATAAGTAATGTGAGGTCTTGTATTTGAAGCTGCAAAACCTACGCTTGACAAAATTTAATGTGCTTACTGGGTGTGCACATTGGGGATTTTGTGAAGATAGAAAGCATCAGATCTGGATACAGGGTAGCAGCATGCTTATAGCAGAGGTTCCTCTTTGCATTTAGGGCTGTGGGCTTGTTGCTGCTCATCAGTAAACAAGAGTCCTTTAGGAAGCACCCCTCGGCAGCGTGCTGTACGCCTGAGCACAGCGATGAGGCAACGCACCAAGCGCATCCCAGAGAGGGGAGCTCCTGTGCCATTTTCGTTAGGCTTTGTCGTGACCTGGTATTGGAGTACAAGGTCTCTTTCCAGCTTTCCTGCTCTAAGACTGTCACGGGTGACTGACTAGACGGTTTGCCCAGTCTAAGCGGAAATGTTAGGTTTATTTCCATACCTTCTTGGCAATACAAACCGACAGCCATCCGCCCTCTCCCGCGGGCCTCAGACTGCGCCCTGCAGCCCCAAGAGACACAGGAACTACTTCCTGTGGCATCTCCAGCTTCCTGCTCTGGCCCCAACCCAAGCAGCAGGGTTCTGATGCTTTATCTACTGACGCTACCTAAGATGTTACAGCAAAAGTGGTCTTGTACTGCCACCATAGAAGAAACCAGGGTTGGACTGCAGAGCTTCACACGTCGTGTCCACACCCAGGCTGGGTGCAGTTTCTACCCATGTCATGTGGGCGTTGGTTCTTCCCCATCGCCCCCTCTGGAGCAGTTTCCCAGGCTCCACCAGCCCTGTCCTCCCAGAGGACTGAACTTAGAATTAGCAGGGTTAGAAGCAGCTCTCACAGCTAGTGGTGCAGTTAGGGGTTCCCCCCTCCCCCTGAGGATTCCCAGGTATGGCCACACCCCTGAGAAAGACCAGGACCCTGTGACAGCACCAGCCACTCCATAACACCTCCTTCTCCAGGCCTCCTAACCGCTCCCCTCCTGCTCCTCCTGGCCCCCACCCAGGGCATTGCACTACCCTCCAAATCTGTTAAACCAAGCCTGCAACTCTGAGCTGCAATCGCCGCCCTCCGCTCAGACGACCCAGGCCACGTGTTTGGACGGCTTCTTGCTGTATCCCCCACAGTGAACATATGGATCGTCATGCACAGCCCCAGCAAGAGACCCCTGAGAGAACTGTCACTGCACCAAAGACGACTCTTTCACCATGGAGGAAAGCCAGAAGAGTCACCCAGCTTTTTCCTAGTTCCTTTAGATGGATGTTATTCCTGGAATTACATAAAAAATTCACTTTCAAGGGATGAATTGCTTCTTTCTTTCTTTATCTTTTTATTTATTTAAGACAGGGTCTACAGGGTCCCACTATGTCGATTGGACTCATAGTGACCCTCCTGCGTTCAGCCTCCCAAGCTCTGGGATTACAGGCCCACGCCACCACACCCAGTCTCAATCACGGCCTCAGCACCCCCCTGGGGCAGGGCTGACGCAGCACTTCTGGAGGAGATGCATTGCTTCTTAATGTTACAATATGAGTTTACTTCACATTTCGATTTCTTCTCAAAAATATTGGTAGAATTCGAAAGAGCATCTTCTGTAAGCCAGTAAGACTACTGGGGAGATGAGCTCAGAAAATGCACAAATACACAAGACTGAACAATGAAGAACGTCCGCGCACAGTGTAGGCAGTTGGAGGACTAGGGTTGTTTTGTTTTGTTTTGTTTTTTAATATACTTGATTATTGGAGGGCCTCACAACGCAGCTGGGACTCTTAGTGATCCTCCTGTTTTCAGCCTCCCCAGCGCTGGGATACAGGGGTACACCGCCAAGCTGGGACTCTGTAGCCGGCTCAGTGTGCCTGGTGGCAGGGCTGGTGAGGACCATTTTAAAATAGGAAAAACAGGAAGAATCCATCCATGCCGACAGAAATTAGGTGCTACAGTCTGCGTGTGTTCCCCAAAGTCCTTGTGCTGATGCTTAATCTCCAATATGATAGAATCAGAAAGCAGAGGTTCTCCAGGGTAATCTGTGCCGGGAGAGCCTTTGTGGGCGGGCTTAGGGTTCCTCAGCTACGCTGGCCAGAGCCGATTTCCTTTTTCCTCTCCCTCCACAGTGAAAGGGTCTGGAACGCCTCCTTCCGAGGAGCAGAAAGTAGCAGACACCAAACCAGCCAGCACCTTAATCTGGGCGCCCAGCCTCCAGATCAAACAGAAATAAGTTCTCTCCTGCGTAAGTTACCCATCTCAACTGACACCGAGCCTCAGGCAGTCGGGAGACACAGATTCTGCTGCCATTTTTCTCTGCAATTCTGTGGGAAGAATAAAAGAATCTGAATATGAGACAAAATAGAGATTAAAAACAATTGGAGTCCATAATAATTCAAGTAGTGATATTGCATTTATAATTAAAAGTGAGTCTGTTCAGCTAAGTTTATATGGGCAAAGTCAGGCAGGCCTCTCAGAAAGGTGTCCCCAGGGCTTGCCTCTAGAGTAGCAGGTGGGTTGGGAAAAAAGGGGGGTGAGGACAGGCACCTGGGCCCAGTTTGGGACACACCAGGTACTTGATGGGAAATCAAGCCAACGGACCCCTGAACGCTAAGTGCTAGATGCTTGTGTTTCCACTTCTGGACCATTTAGCGTGACAATACTAGCCTGGCACAGGATGCACACCTTGCCGTCTTCCACATTTGCTTTAGAATCACACATGGCATTTTTTTTTTTTACTTTTATTTATTTATTCATTTAGTACAGGGTCTCGCTAAGCAGCTCAGACTCATAGTGATCCTTCTGTCTCAGCCTCCCCAGCACAGGTTTACAGATGTGCACCCCCACACCCAGTTTCAGGGCCTGGCATGGCTTCCGGAGCCAGCACGGCATGTGGTAACAGTGATTGAACCCAGGTCTGTGCGCTTTCCAGGCAGGAGCTTAGACCACTGAGCTATCTCCCTGGCCCCACCGTATGGGCGTTTTGAGGTGTTTCCTTTTACTTACCGCAATCCCACATGTTAGCAGTGCTTGGGGCCAGAGTCTCGGGGAGGCACTTTTTCTAAGCCCTGGGTGGGACACAAGCTCTCAAGTCTTCCTTTAAATACTATATAATTTAGCCTCACATTCTATCCAGTTGGGTTTTCCCTTTACAAACTGTGTTTAAGTGAACATAAAGACTATCACCCAACTGTATAATTATGGAGAAATAACTTGATGTGAAACCCTCCTTGATAAATTTAATTTTTCAATTTTTTTAAAGATTCCAAACTATTTTTCAAATGATATAAGCATAAAATATTATCTATTCTTTCATCTGGGTTATAAATTTATAATTTCATATAAAAAGTTAGGTAAATGCTACAAAAAATACTTTTGAGCTGAAAATATATATTAAAAACCTAATTCAAGTCATACAATCAAAACAGCCCAAGAATGGTGAATAATTTTAATATGTAAATTGGATTTCAAAATACTTATTTTAGGCATGTTTTTAGATATTTCACATAAAATTAGAAACAACATTAAAATATGATCACATCATTTATTAAAGAATCAAAATTAACATGATTGTTTTATTAAATAATACAGAAATATTTGCAGAAATAACTGAAAAGAATGTTAAGCATTACTATTGTAAATTGATTCTACATACATGCATAGAGAACACTTGGGAAAAATAATGAAAAATTAGACAAGTAAAAGCTTAAAAAGGCTTAAAGTTTAGAAAATTGTGATTCATGAAAATTTCCCTAATGGTAAATGTGACAGCTCGCAGCTTTCAACATAACCCCACTTGTCTGTCCATGGACCATCTGGCAATCTGTCCCAGCCACAAAGGGCCTGTGTCACAGCCTCCTGCAAGCTCCCTATCACCCCCAGTTCCACTGGCTCAGTGACCTGCTGTCAATCAGGGCCTAAGATGTTCATATTTGTCCTGGGTCTTTCAAGAAAGAGGCTCATCCACGCGTTTCATCACAGCACAGTGTTATTATAACCATCCTACTTGCTTTTAGTAATTGTCCTTCATGTCCTACTATCCCTGACTTACAGAATTTTCCATAAGTGTGTATGTATCAAAAAATTAAAACCAAGATATGAAGGGTTGCATCTTGTCTACGTATTAGCAGCTACTCAGGCCTGGAACATACTCCCTGTGGATGATGGGAAAGCACTTGGTAAGACTCTGAAGAGACAGGAACAGGAAATGAGGCTGAGTCGCAGCAAGATGTCCCCTAGGATCCTTCCCACACCATCTGTTGTGGGAGGTGGTCACTGTAGAACTTTGTGGTGGCGCTTCTCTGGGTGATACGATGTGCAGTGTGCGATGGCTCCTTGAGCCCTGCTCGGAAGAACGCTGGGGACAAGACAACATCAAACACTAAGTCAAGTTAGCGAGAAACCAATTAATCAGT
>NDGN011489791.1:0-14296 GCA_002564285.1 Tympanoctomys barrerae | reverse complement strand
TAGGATAAGTGCTTGACTGGCAAACGCAAGGATCTGAGTTCAATCCCCGGTTCTGCCCAAAAATAAAAATAAATAAATATTTTTTTTAAAAAGAATATTCTTTTAAAAAAAAAACTTTAAAAGAATAAGTTTCAGGCTGACCAGATAGCTCAGCAGATTAAAGTACCTGCTTAGGCAGATGCAGGGGCTGGGGTTTGATCCCCAGTGAGCCATGCCAGCCTATGAGACGTGGGATTGAGACTGAGCATGGTAGCGCGGGCCTGTAATCCCAGCTCTTAGGAGGCTGAAAACAGGAGGATCACTAGGAGTCTGATCTGTGTAGTAAGACCCTGTAGACCTTATACTAAATACATTTTTAAAAAGAATAACTTTTATAGCATGTGAATTCTATCTCAGTTTCAATGAATGTTTAAGAACTGATGGCAGGAAGGCACTTGCCATTTACCATATTCATCCAAGAGACGAAGGAAAGGAGAGCAGGCCACATACATGCCCCGCCCTGCGCCACACCGCGCCTGAGAACGCACAGAAAGCACAGGAAGTTGCGCTCGACACAGCCAGCCCTCCGAAGCTTCTTAAAGCAATTTCCAGACCACATTTGGGCTGACGATGGATCTCGGGGAGAAACAAGGGGACTCCAAGACCTCCTGAAGGATGAAAGTACACGCACCGCACACCCTGGGTAAAGGTGCTGACCAGGAAACATGGGGAGGGAACAGCAGTGGACCATGGCTGCCTCGAGGGACACGGCTAAAAGCAAACGGAACAGTGTGACTGAGTCAACAGAAAAACAGGCAACTCGGGAGCTCACAACCTACAGCCCATTCTCTACAATCTGTATCTCAGCTTCTCAATCCTAAAAATGGGCAGGAAATCGCTTAAAGCCTCCTGATTGGCTTCTCCACCATTTAATGAACTTCAAAACACAAACCATGCAAATGAAATAAAGGGAAAGAGTTACATATGAATGAAGCTAGTTAGCATTGGCTGTTCCTTCTTCCATTACATGGGAGATTTAAAAGCCAGCAATCTCAGATCTCTCATGGAAACTGGTAGAGATGTAGGTCAGCATCAGGTGACCTTGAGAGGTACAAACCTGGAGAGTAACAGGGTCCAGCTGACCCCTAAGAGTTATGTCAGACACACAAATCACCCAACTGTAGCTGATCTTAAAATCAGGAATTTTTTACACTTCTTTCTCTCTCCGTGGCTGTGAGCTGTCAAGCCTTGGACTTCTCCAACTAGGTTTTCTTCCAGTTCTGTCTTTTCCCCACTCCCCACAACAGAAGACGACCACAGACAGGGCAGCCAGAAGTGATGGCTGGAAGCAGGAGCAAGGCGGCCCCTTGCAGCTTGCCAAGTCCAGCCTCGACCCAGGCTGCTGTTTCTTTTTCTTTCTTTCTTTCTTTCTTTTTTTTTCCTCTTGTCACATCTGAAAGAGGTCAGTGGCTCTAGCAAGGTCTCCCTGTCCAAATTTTTATTGTCAAATTCTAGCTGTGACAAGCATATGGAGACACTTCGTAATGCTACACCCGGGAAGCAGAAAGGTCAGCAACGCCTCTGGTTAATTTTGCTCAGGGAGGAACAAGCCCTGGAGCCGGAGTCGGGCCGAGGCTTTCTGTGAGGCTGACCTCCGCGGGCCCCACGACCCCCTTGCACGCACATCTTGCCTCCTCGGCCAGAAGCGGCCTGCCACTCAAGTATCAGCTTGCTGTAACAAATTACTCCTAACCCAGGATTATGGCTCTTTCCAAATCCCTCCTAGAGAGCAAGGAAATAAACATTCTCTCCCAGGACTCTGCCCCAGTTGTTCCTGGTTGGTAATCCTGTCTCTATTTGCTTCTCCTACAGACCTCGTCTGGGAGGTCTGCTAGACCGTCCTGGCTCCCTCTGCCTGCAGATACAGGCTGAATGTCTCAATTGTCCCCAGGCCCAGGGAAGTGAAGGCAGGCTTTCTGTGTGGACAGCCTCGCACAATGGAACCCTCTGCCCACACACTTCTTGTCTGACTGCAGACTCAGCCTCGACAGCCCTAATCCTAGTCTCTCAAGGAAGTCCACACCCTGAATTCCTTCCTAGTGTTCGGAGGGATGGGTGGACACAGAGACAGAGCAGCAGGCTTGCCGCCACCTCCTCCTCCCACCACCCCCAAAGGTGGGGCTGTCCCCAGCCTGCCCCAGGGCTGATAAAAGGTCTGGGGGAGCTTTAGCCGGGTTAGGGGGAGATGGGAGCAGCAAGTGAGGAAGGCAAGGGAAGGAGGCAGAAGACCCTGCTCTGCCTGGAGTCGCAGCCGCTCTTAATAAAGTACCAGGAGAGATTCCAAGCAGGATAAGTGTACGTGGGGAAGGAAACGGTTCTTTCCACTTCCCCAGCGTCCTCCAAAACGCCGGGAGATTCCGGACACACGGGACACATAGGCTATTCAGGATTTGCAGTTGTATACACAGCCCAGCAAGCATATGCCAAGAAGCAAAAAGCAGAACAATGGACGTTATAATCCAAGTGGGTGATTAGAGCAGATAAGATCTTAGGGCTGTTTTAAGCAAGACTTTCTCCCTGGAGAGAGTGTTTGACAGTGCCCTCGCTACCTACCTGCGATGGACTAGGACACAAACTTCCTGAAGCAATCATAAATTCCACTCTCCCCACAGAAACCCAGACACCAAATCAAGCACCTGCTTCACAAGCTAACACACTAACCAGCTGAAGACGAAGGAGCAGTCCTGGGCACCAGTAGCCCAGCACCAGAAGCACTGCCTTTACAGCGTCATCGGCAGGCCTCGACTGACCACCAGCCCTTCCCTTGTCAGGGCCGCTGCACCTCACTAAATCAACTTGTTCTCTGCTTTTGTGGTTTCGGTCTCTAAAGGAACTTGGCCTGGAAAAGAGCACTAACTATCTAAAGCTAACCACTTAGCTCATTAGCGTGTCATCTGGACAGGCAGAACCAATTCCAACAGCATCAAGTTTGCTTATTCCCTCCCCCCAAGGTCTGCACTATTAATAGCAAGAAAGTTTCCCAGCCGTTGGTTCATGTATAACCCCAACCAGCCCTAACCACAGAACCTGGCCATCTCCACTTCCAGAACTCCCAGGATCTGGAAGACAGGATTTTAGACCCTCTACTTTTTGACAGTAGTGAAAGATGTGGAGGGAAGGCTGGAAATAACGGAAAAGGAATGACCCAGACCATCGAGGACTCAATCTTTGGAATAGGATATGTGGTAAAAGGTAATAGTTCATTCCTGTTTCTCTACCCATTAACCCAACTCCTGGGCTTTCTGTTTCAACCTGTGCCAACCCCATGTGCAGAAATTACCACCTTCTCTCATCGTGAGGTTAGGCAGAGGGTTTTAGAAGGAACAGATTAGTTAAGAATAAAGCTATAGTCTCCCTAACTCTGACCCCACTGGTATAGCAGAATGGTCCAGACCACAGGTTCAGGGAGAGGCAAGAATGCCTGGGTCCAAATCCAGAAGCTGCAGTTTGGTACTTCTAGGGCCCTTAACAAATGGCTTCCCTTCTTTAGGTTTCTAAATCCTTGTCTGTCAAGTGAGGCTAATCACATGGGGATGATAATAGTGTTCCCTTGTTAGGTGCATATGTGGTAGCAAATAGTAGCCTATCCTCTACCAGTTAGGCTATGTGCTGTACGAGCTAGAGGGCTTACAGGTTTATACTCAAGAGCAAGTCATTTCACCACCACGAGTGAGGCGGGAGAGCACGTGATTTGGGTATGTAAACGTAGCCAGTCAATAGAGTCCCGCCAGGTTGGGCACCTGGTCAACAGACTCACTGATAACCTGCTGTTCTTGTCCACATGCAATGGGCAAGCAAGAAACTGTTCTTTGGGTATTTTAAATAGATCCCTCTTCATCTCTTTACATACCCTGCAAAGGGACTTTGCCTTGACAATTGTACTCTAGCTGTCTAAGTTTCCCGGATATCTCAGTGAGGAAAGCCAATTTAATGAGGTCTCAGCTGCGGAGAGTGCCAGGAGGAGCTCAGTCCGCACTCAGGCACAGGTAAGTGTCATCACTCCAACTCAAAGGTCTTCAGAGTTCTGCCCCACTCACCACGCAAAGCAAGCCGCACACTGCCACAAACGCAGAAGAAAATCCACACCGCAGCACATTCTGCTGAATGATAGTTCAACGCCTTCAATGCTGGTGTGCGCAGGAAACAGCCCTGGAGCCTGCTGCTGCAGCCTCTTCCGCTCCATCCCACTGGACTGTTAGCCCCTAAGTGGACTCGCTGCGCGAAGAACCCAAAACAGCAAAATGAACTTTGGGAGCTGCATGCATTCAGAGGCAGCTCAAAACTGGGTCCAACCCAAGTCCCAGAACACTATTCATTCAACAAAATATTTAAATGCTGGTATCCAAAAGAGATGGATTCTTTAAAGAGAAGATAAAAAGCAGACTGTGTAACAGCAGCTAGGCCTAAGTAAATGATTCCACCCCTGAGTACTAATTTCCTCATCCGTAAAATGGGAACACAAACAGCCAGCTCTCAGAGTTCTCACAAGGATCAAAGGCTTGGCATGCTGCCTGGCATATGTAAGTGTTTAGTAAATGCTAGCTATTATATTATTAGCTAGCTATTATATTGCCATTACCAGCATCATCAGAATAACACCTCTTAAGTTACTGTAAGATTCTGAATCATCCAGAAGCAAACCCGTATGTAGAAATATTGTACAATGCTTACAAAGAAATGCATACTTCCAGCTGAGTAAAGCAAAGTGACCGGAAGTATTTCTAGTTAATCAGAGTGGCTTTCCAAACCCCATTCCCTGCCTGCTTCCCTCAGCGGCCCAGCCTTCTGGTTAGAAGGGATTTCCGGATATCCATGTAGGCTCCACATCCACTTGGGTACCCAGAAGCAGCTGCAGACTGGGGCTCCGAGTCATCTCGCTCCCACAACTGCTCCAAAGCGTGCAGGCCGGCTTCAAGTACCTGAAGCCCAGCAGACTGCTGGCTCCTGCCCGTGATGCATGCAGCAGAGACAGTAGGGACCAGCAGGCTCCTGGTGGTCGAGACGCGGCCTCTGAACCAGACGTTGCAACACTCCGGGTTCAGTCCAGCCCTGCAGCTCCAGGGTACCCAGAAACCTCCCCACCTCATCACCTGGACGTTTTATAACATGCACAAAAGAAAGAAGAAAAGGAAAACCTGCCATTTTTCTCTTGGGCTATGTAGTATTTTGTTTTGTTCTGTTCTCTTCTTTCTTCTGAGACATCAAGATTTAAAGCCCAGCCTATGAGAAAGATCGCCTGAAGAAGGGTAGACAGTTGAGAAAGAGAATCCAAAGAACTCTCTGGTGCTGCTAACTTACCACCATACGGCATAAAAACAAGGGTCAGCTACTTGGCACCCTGTTCTGGGGAGACAGCCAGCCCCTGCCAGTGGTTCTGTCCAAAGACCACTGCGGATTTCCTCCCGCACAGGCCCTGCTCTCTGAGAATGGGCAAAGAAAAGTCCAAGCAGGACAGGAGCCAAGGGATAACATCCGGCACACAGCCACGCAGGGAATTCAGTTCTGAGTGTGGTTTAAGGAGTGGGATCTCGNACAGGCTGTAGTGTGCGAATGCCAGGCTAAGCAATATTTCCTCCAGGACACCTGGGACAGGTTACTTAACTTCTCTGAGCATCATTTTCTTCTTGTATTGAATGGGATATAATTGTTCTTAAAATTAGAATTATTGCCAAATCATGACTATAAATAGCAGCTTAGAGTTGACTCTGATCTAACCTATGGCAAGCACTCAGGAATCATCAGCCCTTAGGACATAAGTGTGGTTGTTTGTATAGAGTCGATACTTGCTAGATTTGGTGACTGGCAATGTCAGGAAATACTCTCTGTGGCTGTTACCCACTAATGCAGTACTTACTTCTGAGGTCTGTCAGAAGCTTATTTTCTAGGAGGTAGAGATAGAAAGGGAAGATGACTAAAAGGAAAAATAAAAACAGTAAGTAACAGAATCATCTAACACTTGCAGTCTTGCTATAAGGAATGTCCCTGACAGTCTACCCATTTTTATCTGAGCACTCCGAACACTGAGCTAGACTGACGCTCTGACAACCAGCTCAGGGCCACGGGGTTGTGGAGGTGCAGGTTACTGGGGCAGGACTCATGTCTGCCTCGCGGTGTCCCTCTGCCAAGCATGAATGATCTCTTTAAGCCTCACTAAATATTCGACAAATATTTATTGCTGCCAGACTTGGCTGGGCATTCTGCTAGCTACTAATGATGGCAGAGAAAGATCAGAGGGCCAAAGAGCCAGGTGATCTGGATGGCAGATTCCAGCGTCCACCCAACTGGCTGCATGACGGCAACCAGGCATTTGGGCTCCCTGATCCTCAGTGAGTATAAACTAACTTCCCTCCCTCTGCCCCTTCTGTGGTGGAGGGAGAGCCCATTTCCCCACACCTGACTCGCTGGCAGCTCTGGCAGTGTCAGAATTCACTCAGTGATGATGTACTCCCTGGGGCCCCTCACTTGCCCACTCATATCCCACAGCGAGTCTTGGCTGGTACATCCATAAAATAAAGGCACTAGTAGCAGCACTGTGGAGGGCTGCAGTATGAACTAAGGTGTTTGACAATGACCTGACTCTGGAAAAAGCAACGTGGTGGGCCCTCCAGCACTGGGGTGAGGAGGGCGCTGGTGCTCGGGGTGCAAAAGGAGCTGTATAGCAGCGACTGAGTGTCCAGGTAGGAGATAGTGCCTGCTCCTCAGCACCTGCCTTCTCAGCACAAGGCCCTGCATCGGCCTCCAAGCCCCACTCAGTGAGAGTTGGCCCCAGGTCCTCTGGGTAGGCTAGGCACACTTGAGGTGACAGTAACCCTGAAGTGAGCAGGGGGTGACATCACTGCTTTCTCTGACCTCACTGCCTCCCGGACCTGAGAGATCCACTAATTACAACAACACAGCATACACCCTAAAGGCTCGCCCTGGGCCACTGCATTTCTCAGCACTTTTGGAGGCATCCATCCACCCATTACTCCCCCTTTTACAGAGGGCAAAGGTGACATTTCTGCAGGCCACCAGCTGACAGGTCACAAGGGAGAAACTAGGAGAGGGGCTCTGGATTGTGCAGCTCCCAATGTTAAGGACACCTGCCTCCTTCCACATTGTCCATAGCACGCTGGCTCGCAAAAGAGGCAGGGGTTCGCTTTGCATCATGGGTAGGTGTTGGGCTGAGATCCACAGGAGAAACTCCCTGGGACAGCACACACACCTGGAAACCCATCTACCCAAGCACTGATCAAGGAAAACAGGCCTTTAACAATGTTCTCCTAAGAGCAATGGGATTATTGATAATTATTTTGTTTCTTCATACTTTCTAGTTGGGCACAATGGCAAATGCCTATAGTTAAAGTTACTCAGGAGGTGGAGACAGGAGGATCACAAATTAGAAGGCTAACCTGGACAATTCAGCAAAACTGTTAATAAATATATAGAGCAGGCAAGACAGATCAACAGACTAAAGTGCCTGCTTAAGCAAGCTTAGGCAAGCACAGGGACCAGAGTTGGAGCCCCACCACCACGTGCTGAGCTAGCCCCACCCCCAGGGCGGGCTGAGCAGCCACAGAGTCTGGGCTTAGCGGTGCACGCCTATAATCCCAGCACTTGGGAGGCTCAAAACATGAGGATCACTATGAATTGCATAGTGAGACCCTGTAGCAACTAAATATAGTTAAATAAATAAATAGACTGGGGCTGTGTGAGGTCCTGCATTCAAAGCTCAACTACAAAAAAATGTATATTAATTTCAAAATAAAACTGTTCACCATACGAGACAACCATAACCTCGACAGGACACAGAGTAAAAGGTGTTACTGATCTTGGTGACACTTAAATTTGGATACAGAGGGCTGGGGATATAGCTCAGCAGCGCAAGGCAAGGTTGGGAATTCAATTCCTGGCACCAAAAATAAAAGAATGAATTAATAAATGAATGAATGAATTTGGACACAGGGACCAGATGGGCTGGGGAATACGCTGAGTGGGGAAGCCCTGGGATGGGAGACGGTCAAGGACTCACCCTTTACTTCTCACCACTGTACCCGCTTCCCCAACAGAGGACATACAGGTCCTCAAAAGCACCAGAGGGCCTGCAAGCCAGGAACAACCCTAACAGAGGACACGCTCCACCAGGCGGGCCGCTGCACCACGCCACAAGCCTCTGTCTCACCCCAGGCCCGGCAGGCAGCACAGTCCAAGGACGTGAACGCTCAGGCTCTCCCCTGCAGCGTGTCCACTGTGTCTCCTACACACCATCTGCACACAGGCTGGGGTGTAGGACGTGCCATTCCTGTCCTCGGGACTTCCACAAGGTGACTCCACCAAGAGGAGAGTAGCGCTCCCCCTCCTTCCCCGCCTCACATCTGCCAACACAGTGCAGTCACAGGTTCTGGGTCCTGCAGAGGCCGGAGCGCTGCCCGGCTTCTCCTCTGCCACGGGTACCCTCCGGATGCTGCCCGGACTTGCATCGTCACAGCTGCAACTGCACTCGCTCTGGGCTCCCCCAGCTGCCCGAGGGCCTTGTCCGCCTCAGCCCCTGCCAGCTCCCAGCACCATAAGTGGAGCTGCACATGGGATACAGGAATCCACCAGCAGGAGGGAGTCCCCACGGTAGACACCAACCGAAAAACTCCAGGAAGACGCCACGGGGCTGCTCAGTCTGGCCAGGGGCCCTTCACCCACCCCTGGTGCCAAACTGCCATGGCAGAAGACCCTTCACTGCCCGCTCAGCATTTGCAAGGGCAAAAAGAATGCTGCAGAGAACAGGGCAACACACCCCCAAGAAAACTGACCCTCCTGTCAGGTCCCCAGAGAGGGCGATCTTTACCGAGTCCCCACTCACTATGGACCAGTCACCAGTCACACGCTCCACACAGCTCCAGCAATCTTTACAACCACTGACTATAAACACGCATCATCTCAACAGCCACTGAAGATGGGCTCCATGGAGGAAGCAGAGCAGACAGACACTCTTCCACAGCCAGCACTGGGACAATCTACAGCAGGCACTCGGAGCCTTGCGCGAGCTGCCCAGGTGCTACCTCCCTTGGCCCTCTTGTACATCCAAAACTTCTTTTGTGGCAAAAAACAAACACACACACACACACACACACACACACTTTAAATGCCACATATGTCCATAATTTAACCTCTGGTCCTCGCTCTCTGAACATGTAAGATGAAAATAAACAGCACTATTTGCACTGTTGCTATAACAAGTACATGAGACCAATTAGTAAGCTCAGCACAGCGATCCATAAAAAGCTGCTGCCTGTCCTGTGTCTGAGAAATCAGGTGGCCAGCACACGACTGTTGGTGTCACCCAGTCACTATGTCTCTGCAAGGTGCAGGTCTCTGGGTAAAAGGTTCAAAGCCACTTAAGGTACCTGTGAGGGACCAGGCTGCCCGTCTGCAGCAAGTGCCCTGCACCCTCGTCCCTCACAGCCAGGCTCCCTCAGAGGGTGCATCATCCTGTGAGAACGCTTGCTCAGAGTGTGGGCTGCAGTTGCCCTTCATTCAGGATGCCACTCCAAGGCCCATCCCTGCCCAGGCGTCATGCTCAGTGGGGCTGGCCACACACACAAGGTTTGGGAAGTCTTGCAGAGGAAACCCAGAGTAACAGGGAGAAATCATGGAGGATTAGTAGATACAGAGCAACTTCTGGTTTCATGGCCAAAGAGGATTCCTGAGTATCTTGAGCTATTCCACATTTAAGAAGTCACAAAGAAGGCAAGATGATGTGTTAGGGTGAGGGACATTCCTAGTATAAGAATTGCCCTCTTACCTGCTGGGGGCTCTTTACAACTGGGGGAGATAAACTTCAAGAAGCCTCAGCCCTCTGGATTTCAGAGCCCCAGGGTAAGTACTGAGTTTACAGGACGGCCATGGGCAGTGCACAACCTGGAATCCCCACCAGAGCTCCTGTGGGAGGCTGTCAGGACCTGGGGGCAGCAGTGGCGTTAGGGGACAACTATTTCTGAAGAGCTGGGGTGGGGTGGGATTCCAAGCAAATCAAACTTCTCGTCTCCTTTCCTTTCCTCCCTACCCACCACCAGGGAAGAACTGTCTGGTCACCGAGGAATTCAGCTCCAGTCCAGGCCTGCTGGGATGAGCCGGGAAGGTGCCTGAGACTGCCCCCAAGTCTCCTGGCTCTGCCAGAGCTCTCACGTGCCTGCCTAGGCGCGCCACAAAATTACGAAGAAGCAGAAACAGCGACACACACTCGAGACCTGCCTGGCCCCAGCCCCTGCCCAGCAGGGCTCAGAAAGTCCTGCCCCACTGTGCTCCGGAGAAGGCGCACCAGCATGGCCCACTCAGCTCCTCACGCTTCCATTAGTGTCACTTTTTAATAAAGAAAACCCTCCGAGGGAACAGGCTGGGCAGAGGCAGGAAGCGCAGCCAGAGCCCCTGCTCCCCAGTCCGGTTCAAGCTAATAATAAATACTACGACCTCCAGCTTTTTCTGGTGCCTTTCATCTGAGGATTTCAAAGTGCTCTACAAAATTAACTAATTATTTCTCATAGAATCCTGTGAGATGACAGAGAATAAGACTAGTACGGCCTGGACTGTGAAAATCTCAAGTTCTCTGACCCCTGAAAATTCTAAACTCTCCCCAAAACTGAGCCCCTCACAAGTGTCAATGGGAGGAATCTACCCCTTTCAGGATTAAGGCTTTATTTACACTGGGATTCCTGAATTCTGGCCCTGAAATGAAGCCCTCCAAATCTACTAACACATAGCCAAAGTCAGGTCCCAGCAGCATCGATATTCAAAGGCCACAACCCTCTTACAGGACTCCTCTGATTCCATGACTTCCCACTGTGCCCAAGGTTGGGGCTTTATAATTATGGGGTCACAGAGCAAAGGGAAGGGAATGTGGAACACGGAGGTATTCGGGATCATCCGTCCTTCATTCTTTCCAAGCTTCAGGATTTGAATCACCAGCGCTTCTTTTGAATGCCAGCCCAGAAACTACCATTCCCTGCCTGCCCACCCACCCTCCTCGTGAGAAGGCCTGCTCCTTGGGGCTGACACCCTTGGCGTGCAGCACACCCATTGCTCCTCACATGCTGACTTGACTCCCCTGTGCCTCTGATTCCCAGCCACGTGCTGCTAGGGACCGAGGGAGCTGCGTGTGGGGGTAGCACCAGTGGTGAGCGTGGACCAGTGCTCACTAAGTAGTCGCCATTAACGATCATGGTGAGCCACAGATGAACATTACTTTTAGGGCCACGTATACCCATAAGCCCAGCGCTTTGGGAAGGGAAGACAGGAGGAACACAGGTTCAGGCTCAGCCCGAGGGACTTCACAAGATTCTGCCTCAAAATCAAAAGATCTAAAATGAGCTGGGGATACAGCACTGTACTAAGGCCCTGGGTTCAATTCTGTGTGTGTGTGTGTGTGTGTGTGCGTGTGCATGTGTGCGTGCGCACACGTGCGCACACATTCATGTGCAGGCGGGGGGGAGACAGAGACAGAGACAAAGAGTTTTATCTCTTCAAGCCCTTAAAGTAACTTGAAAATATGCACAGCAAATACTCCCTGGACAGATTCTTAAAGTGCAGAAATGAACAGTTCTGCCAGGCAGGTGCTTGTATGTAAATGACAGGCCTCCTAAAAGACCTGGATACGAGCTAATGGACCTGCTGGTGGCTCCACACCCAGGAAACCCTTTCATCATACAGAAGACAAATTTCAATTTTGGGTCCTGACCAAATTACCTGTAATTCCAAATTGCCTGTGTATCTCCTTCCTGAAATGCTTCTACTCTCAGAGTCCTGCATTCTCCCCTCCCACTGCCTTCACACAGTTCAGACCACCACGGCAGCAGCATGTCATTGATCCCTAACCCCCAGGCCAGCACCTGGCCCTGCCGGTACTCAGAAAAGACAGCATTGCTCACTCGGTGAACAAGTAAGAAGACTGTTCCAACGCCTTCTCAACCCCGCTACAATCTGTCTCCTATGTTTTATGAATGGAGCAGTCAGTCCTGATGAAGTTTTCACTAGGCCCAGCACGCCCCTTCAAGCAGGGTTTCTCCCAAGCACACTGGAGTCACTGAGGGATCCTTTATGATGCCTCATGCCTGGCTCCATGGAACAGGCATTAGGATCTGAAAAGCTTCCAAGGTGATTCTGATGTGTAGAAAAGTTTGGGAATCACTGACAAAGAGCACCTCATACTCAAGGTGAATTAGCAACAGCAACGCAAAAAGCCTGGGAGAAATGCAGGTTCTCAGACCCTATCCCAGCTGACTGAAAGAGAATCTGCATCCTCACCAGAGCCCAAGAGGATGGAAGGCACATGCAGGCCCACATAAGGCAAGGTCCCTCATTACAGAGCCCGCCTACTGCTCCAGCTTCAAAACCGTTCTCTGGTCACCCCACCTTTAAAGAACTCTTGAGTCTGTCCACCCAGTGTCCTTTCCTGTGCTAAGTAAGACAGTGACTACTCATCTGCTAAGGATTAAACTCTCAGGTGTCAAATTCCTCCCAGGCTCCCAGAACCCAACATTCTTCCCTGCCCTCCACATCCTTAACTATTACGCAAGCTCCAACTAAAGCTGGGCTTCTTCCGGGTGGGCTCTGACACCAACTATGCAGGCAGATACACCCCACTTCAGAGCCGGCTTCCACCACTGACCAACTCAGGGTCCTCAGACAAAGCAACTTAAACAGCAGAGAGGTTGAGCCATACTGCTTATAAAACAGGAACAACACCCTCCACCTCTCAAATGGTGAGGATGGAGACAGACATGCTTGCTACCCACATGATGCTTTCGTGGGTGAACAGTCTAAATGACCTAGAAGCCAAATGACTCAGATGTTAGCTCCCTAACCCAATGATCCCCAAACTTCAGAATCACTTAAGGATCTCTGAATTACTGCTGTGTAGCCGTACCCCACAGAGGGACCTGGAAGTGGAGTTATAAAACATTCTCCAGGTCATTCTAACATGGAGAAAGTTGGAGAAACCACTGTTTTAATTCATAGGAGGGTAGACAGGAGAAATCCATGAATAGAACCCACTGTCCCTGCAGAATCAGTAGGACATTCTCCCACCTCTCACCCCTGCTCTCGGGACCCCCTGCTTGGCTGTCTCTCCCCAGGGATATCATGACACAGCAGCCACTACAGCAAGCTTCTGGAAGTCACCGTCAGGAAACACCCCATTCCCAAAGCAGCACAGAACTCCGCTGTCTAATCGCTAAGGGCGCATTCCAGCTGAACAGAGAGGGAAAATGCAACAGTGGAGGCCACAGTAGCTGAGGGCAGCACAGGGATACAGTTAAAGAAGATCAGCCAAAGACTTAAGACCCCTATGGGACAGGCACCAGGGCTGGTCTAGTGAGCTTACTGCTCAACTGCCACAGTCGCCATAACTACCCAAAAGAACAGTCTAGGTGACATAGCAGATCTGGAGACAACCTTTCATCTCTCCCTGAAGGCTTCCCCAGGGAGACTCAACAGGTTTTCTTAAATGTATGAAAGGCTCTGTCCAGGAATGCTCTCTTTAATTTACTATCTTCTAAGAAACATGAATTGAGAAGCTAAGTAAATTTGACAATGGATCTTTATAGCTTTAAGCATGGACAAAAAAGAAGTCCATGCCAGGAAAGTCATCTGGTCCCCTGGCTCCAGGAGTTAGGACAAGCTGTAACACTTCTCCCAGGGAGTAGGAGGGGGGTCATTTCCTCAACACCCCAGGAGGTGTCCCCAAAGCTTTGGAGACCTCTCTCAGGAAGCTGGCATCTTGCATTTTCCTCAAGTACTTGCAGAAGCCTATGCTGTTGACAAGGAACCAAATGGACATGTGCAATGAATGGGACCAAGTCTCCAGGGCCGAAAACCTAGAACTATGGAGGACTCGTGCCAACAGCTCTGACTGAGAGGTGGCAGGGATTTGCTGAGGCCTTTCAGAAGGTAACTCAACCCGGACAGAATGCAGGCGGCCCCAGGTTAGCTTCTCCATCCAGCTGGACAAAGGATGAAGGTAGAGAAAATCGTGTGGACTCTAAGAACACACAAACCGATTTAGAGGGTGGCATGAAGAGCAATGGAGGAGGATCCGCCCAATCAGAACACTTATCACTGGAAAAGAGATTGACCAATACCTGAGACCACAGACCCTGAGCAGGGTCTTGAAACCACTCACAATTGAGTAGCGCCTCACTAGAGCCAATACTCAGCAGGCCTTGGGAACAGGAGGAACCACAACCCTCTGCCAAGAGTCAACAGACACCCCAAAATGTATGTGGGTCCCCAA
>NDGN011489790.1:0-13285 GCA_002564285.1 Tympanoctomys barrerae | reverse complement strand
TAAATAAATAAATAAATACAAGCATCTGTGGGTGCCGCGCCAGGTGTGCTGTGGCTTTACTCCCCCGCTGCTCCCACTTAACACACTGACCGCCTGCTCTTTCCCTCCAGCATGACAGAGGTGTGTTCAGCCGAGTGCTGACCCTAGACCTGCGTCCCTACCCAGACACCGAAGGTGGACAAGGCGGCAGAGGACACCGAGGGTCCTAGTCCCAGTAGGACCGGGTCCTGTCCTCCAGTCCCCAGCTGCAGACCTCTGGAGCCAGCAGGACCTTTGGCCACTCAGGGGTCAAGTTTCCTAGGACAGTGGGCTTTGGTTTTTCTTCAGGAGCGCTGTGTAGTGTAATCTCCTTTGCAATAAGCTTGCCATTAAAGTGCTCAGCTGTATGTCACCTTCCCTGGCGTGGCCTTGCATCTTGTTCCGCTGGCTGGGGTCAGACCCAGGGTGTGCGTCAGTCCTGGAGCACAGCTTGTGTGGAAAAATCATGTGAGGGCCTGTACGTTAATTACGAAAATAGCCATACAGGTAATTTCAGATGTCTCCATTGTCGTTTTAGAAACCAAAAAATCCGTAGTGAAGCTGAATTACATCCCTTATGGTGCGGCCGGTCAGTCAGCTCCTCCCCGGCCCGGGCGCCCACGTGCGCCAGCCATCTGCGATCCTCCTGTGCACTCAGGACGCGCCTCTCTGCGCTGTGCGGAAGTACACAGTACAGACCCGAGACGGGGAAGCAAAGCCTGCGTGCCACACCTGGGAACTGCAGTGGCCTTGGAGGCCTCGTCAGAATGATTACAAATCCTAGCCCAGCACAGGCCACTACGGAGACCCTGTCTTGGCAACAAGCGGGGGGACTGGGGTTGTAGCAGCGCGAAGGCCCTGCGCCCAACCGCCCGGATGGCAAAAACAACCGATCCAAACCAACAGTGTGAGCGTGTCACGTGGTTAGGAAATACACAAGTACCACTGTGAATGCAGTGCGTCGTCCGGAGGCCCTGGCATGTCTGGTTGCATCCCTGGGGTGCAAGGCGCAGCGGGGTCACAGGTCGCCAGCTTCTCGAGCACTCTGGCTCTGGGGAGGCTGCAGCAGCCTTGGTGAAATCTCCCTCTGCTAGCTCCTGGCAGTAAAATAAGCCACTCACCCGAGCGCTGGCACTCGTCCCTGGTGGAAGGACACAAATGCGCAGTCCTCGCTTGGGAGCAAGGGTGCCATCGCTGGGCCTGCCCCGGAGGCTCCACTCCATCAGTCAGTCCCTTAGAATGAACCTGCGCGGGACCAAAGTGCCCGGCACCAGGCCTCTCCGTGCAGCAGCCCAGCGCCTCCTGCACCTGCAAGTCTGCACAGAATTTCTGATTGAGGGGCTGGCCGAATAGCTGAGCAGAGGACTGCGGAGATAGCTCAGTAGAGTAAGCGCTTGTCTGGCACGCTCAAGGTCCTGAGTTTAATCCCCAATACCACACCAAAAAAAAAAAAAAAAAAGATTAAAGCGCCTGCAAGCAGGTGGAGGGGCCTGGGGTTTGATCCCCGGGCCTGCCATGCCAGCCCCTTCCCCAGGGCGTGCTGAGTGGCAAATGAGACTGGGTGTGGTAGCGCTCACCTGGAACCCCAGCTCTTGGGAGGCTATAAACTGGCGGATCACTGTGAGTCTGATGTAGCAGTGAGACCCTGAACACCCCGTATACCCTTCCCTAAAATACAAAAAAAGAAAAAATTATGATTGAGACCTCCATCCCAACTGCACTTTGTAGATGTGTCTTGAAAACTGTGATTCACAGGTAAGCGGCAACTCCAGCTAAAAGTTCTCATGAGCTGCACTGCACCAAGCCTTGTCACAACGAAAAAAAGCTGAGCCAACAGTGTTGCGATTAAAATTTTATTCATGACCAGAGTGACACAGATTCGCTCCCATGCTTCAAAAGGGTAAGGTCTGCAGTTCTCTTCTTTGGCTCTTCCGTCCAGCTGACCTCCCGTTTCTGTTCTTCCCTTTCCCGGCCCCCACCACAGGCCCCCAGGACACGGCGGAGGGAGGCGTCCCGAGGCCCTCCCGCACATGGATGGCACCCAGCACAGCTGCTGCCTGCACCACCGAAGGTGCTCCCAGCCGCGGGCCCTGTACAGGGTTTCTCTACCTCGCTCTGCACAAACCCCTTGGCCTAAGGCACAGCAGAGAAGCTAACATGACAGGTGGTGGGACCTTGTTCCAAAAAATGATTCATAAAACTCAGAACCTACGCTCAGAACCTCCCCGGGCTCAGCCCCGTGGCCAGAAGGCGCAGCACTGACAGGGGCTGCAGCTCGCAGCGCCAGGACTGCCTCCCTTTGGGGCCGGGCTACTGGGCGGCGTGACTCAGAGCCCTACAGACTGGGTCACTCTGCTAAAAAACCATTTTCACTAGCAGAGTCAGCGCCTCTTTACTATTACCAATGTAACAAACAGGTTTAAATGCTTTCTTTAGTAACAGGTGTCTCCACATAAAAACTTGCCAAGTGTAAGTGCCTGTGTGCAGTTTTCCTTTGTCTTTGGCAACAGCTGTTGCTTAGACCCTCCGGTCTCCCCGTATCAGCAGAAACGCACCGATGCAGAGTGCAGGTCACGTGGGGCCAGAGGCCAGGCACGTCCCTTCCCACAGGCTGGTCCCTGGGGTAGCCGCTCATCAGGCTGTCAGTGTTCCTGAAGGGTGTCCCTGTCACCTCCCAGCAGGGAAGCACACAGAGCTCTGCCCCAGCCCTGAGGCCACATGTCCATGTGGCTCTGGGGCACCTGATGGCTCGGGGCTGAGATCCAGGCGCAGGTCCCGGCTGCTCCTCGCTGCATAGGCGTGGCACTGGTTACAGAGGGCTAACACAAGCTGTAGGTTTCAACTGGCCTTAAAGATCTCAAGACCCTCCAGCATCATCTGATGAAAGAAATGGCAAAAGTTAAAGCTCAGCTACAGTAGCACTGTACTCGAAAGGACTGCTATCCCAGAAACCAGTTCACAATGTGCTAAAGATACTCTCCCTAGTGGAAAAGTAGCCGTGGGTGAAAAATTGGGCCTGCACATTATAAAAATCCTTTCAGGACCACGAAATAACAGATGGGCAAAATCCAAGGTGATTTCAATCCATGCACATGGACGCAGTTTTCCTGTCGGTGGAGGCTTTGCAGCACGCTGCCCTGCCCACAGGAGAGCTGCCCACTGCCCTGGCTCTGCAAGCTGAGGTGTGGCCAGCACGACCGGCAAGCAGGCCGTGGCTTCCCGCGCAGCGCAGACCCAGGGCTTCCCGAGCACAACTGCCTGGGAGTGGGCGCCGGCACCCTCCAACCCTGGCCGCTGCTGTGTGGCAACACTGCCAACCCTCCTTCCGCAGTAGCAGTTCACAGGAAAGAGCCCACAAAGCAACAAGCCACCTACGCAGAGGACACAGCACGCGTTTCTCCTCTGCTCCCCCTTCATTACCAGTGCCTTTACCAGCTGAACTCACAGTCCAAACATCTGAAAGATTTCCAAGAAGTTTATCCAAACACAATCAACAGTGAATTCACCGTCTCGAGATGTGCGTGCTCTTAAGTCAGCGGATCCAAATGCGGACACGCCAGGTCCACAGTGCACTCAGCCCCTCACTTGGTTCCTAACTGCACAGCAGGACACTGAAGCCTGGTCTCCTGCCACCAGTGCCAGCCAGCAACCACTCGTGCTGCAGGGTTCTTACCCTGAGCTGGTTCAGCTCACTGCGTCATATGCATTCATTTGACTTCGCAGTCTGAGACAGATCATCTCAACTGTGCAGGCGGTGCAGGCCGAGTGGCCCTCAGCCACCATGGAGCCACAAGTGTGTCAGGTTTGGGGTTCTCAGCTTTTGGAAAATGTGTACACCTTGAGGGGTTGAACCTCCCTAATCTGAAAAGCTGAAATCCAAAATGTTCCAAAAATCTCCAACTTTGAGCTCAGATGCTAAAGTACTTTAGATCAGGAATCCTCAGCCAACACACAGCCAGGGAGCAGCGCCTGGCGATGTTCACATAAGCCACCAACAGCATGAAATGGCTCCGAGCGCCACAGGCTCGTGGTGTCTCGCTGCACAGGCCCTGAGGATGGCCCGCTGAGGTCTTCCTAGAGGAACAACAACCAGCATCGAAGGGCCCCTGGCCAGTGTCTTCAGGAATGGAGTCAGGTGCCCGGGTCAGCCTCTAGCTCTCCAGAGATCTAAATGACACCACAACTCAGGACGACAGATGATAGCGGGGCAAGTGTTCGATCAGAAAACAAGCTTTCACATTTAAGATCACATCATCAAAGTGAAAATTTAACCCAAGAGCTTTCTGAAACATAATTATGAAAATCTCAGAAAGTTTATGAAAAACTGGAGAGTAAAAAAATGAAGATTAAGAGTCAGAAAGAACATTAAGGATGATGGAAATAACTCAGGAGACCCTAACATGAATTCTTGGGGGAGAGAAAAGTGAAGAGGAAAGGAGTCCATCCAGGGTCCCGTATGAGACAGGACCAGGAAAGCAGGGTGTGAGAGAAACCACGGCCGACCTGGCCTCGAGCACTCCTGCAGCTGGCGCAGGTGGCAGCCCGGAGCCACCACACACACCTCGTCATCAAGTTCCTATTTTCCAACAGTCACCATAGGCCTACAGACAGAAGAGAGTCCTTCCTGTCCTATAACCAGGAGAGGGACACGTACTGCACAGGCTGGGGTCTGAGAATGGCAAAGGGTAGCAGGCAGGAAGGCCGGTCACCCAGCCTCACCGTGCTGAGGGGCTCGGAACAACACACGACCTTGGAAGGAGCGGAGCAGGAGGAGGACAGCAGGAAGGGGACAGGCCACTTTTCCTAGTGTCAACAGTGATGATACTGAAGCAAACAGTTCAAAGAAACTGAAGAGTTTATCTGAACCTCAGGGACAGTCTCAGGCATCTGGTGGTCTTTGGCACCTCCGGGCACGGCAGCTCGTGCTGCCAATGGCTTGCCCTCTGGGCAGCTCCATCTGTGGAGGTCCTGGCCCGACCGAACTCACTTGCTCGGGCCTGTGCTCTTGTGCCAACAGCCGCACAGGTGGGCAGTGCCACTGCGGGCTTTCCTGGGCGTGAACTCTGGCCCAGGGTGGCCATTCCTCCCTCCAGCGGGCAGGGTCATAAAGCAAAGCTCTGTGACTGAAGACACCAACCAGCAAGACAAACAGGAGACGGGTTCCCACATAAACACCAGCACACAGTACCCGTTTCTGGCTGTCTGAGTTTTTTGGGAGCTTCCATTCCATTCTCTTCCATTTTCCTCTTTGCACAGTCCTGACATGCATTTCCTGAAAGGCGACAACTTATTTAAAAACTGCTGTATGCAAGACTCCACCCCAAGGGCCCATTTCTAAATCCTCCCTCACCAAAGCCCCAGCAAATGATCCCTGCCATACATCACAGACTGCAGCCACGAGGTACTGCGTTAGAAAAACCTTCCCTGCACCCGAGTCACGGAAAACTGACAGCCACTGCTTTTCCACGGAAGTAGGGTGAAGAGGGAGGCCGTGCGCAGCTGAGCGGAGGTGCTGCCCCAGGCAGGCAGGGCTGCAGAGCCCCTGGCAACCTGCTTGGTGATGCAGCGACACCTACCGCTCACTGCGCCCAAGGGACACTGGGGCTGAGCCTCCAACAGGAGAGCACTGGGCCCCCCCAGGGCATTTCCACTTCCAGCAAGCAAACTAGAGAATATTTGCAGGGATGTGTGGCGCCCGCATCCCAATTTCTGCAGGGAGAAGTCCCCTGCGGAGCCGCGCCCTGTGCTTCAGGGCAGTCTCATCTAGGCCTCAGACTCCGGCTTCAAGGAAACTCACTGTCAGGTGCAGCCCATGGCCCCCCATCCCTCCGCCTGCTTCTTGGGAAGGCTGGCGTGTCCCCTCCGAGGAGCCGCACAGCCTCTCCAGCGCGCTGGTCAGCTCAGGGACCACATCATAGGAGCAGGAAAGCAAGGGAGTGTGGAGGCAAAATCAGGATGACCAAAGGAAGATGTCCTTACCCAGGAACGTGGTGCTATCCACTCGCTCGGTGTCTGGGAAGAAGGAGAAAAGTGAGCGGTGCAGGGCAGGCTCCTGCTCCCCTTCCTGCCCGCCCACCGGCCGCAGCACACGGCAGAGGCCCCTGGGCCCATCATGGCCTCTTGTTCACTGTACAGGGCTGATGCACGGTCTCCATGACAGTGGGACACTGGGAACCAGGTGGCACATGGGCGCCGTGCTGCACCCAACAGTACTGTGTGCTGCGTCACAGCTGTGGTTCTCGCTGCCAGGAGAGGGACTGCACAACACGGCACAGGCTAAAACTGCCAGTTCCCATGCAGCCTGTGGGATGCTGTCAGCTGCCGGGACCTGGAACGGGGGTCTTGGGGAGGGGAGTCCTGGTCACGGTGTGGTGCCAGTGGCCAGCAGCGGTGAGGCGCACACCCCACCTCCCAGAGCTGCACCCAGTCAGCTGAACAGTGTGCTTGTTCTGTGCAGGGCCTGGGCACCCACAGACCACGTTCTGCCCTCTCTGAGCCGTCTCTCCATCCCTAAAGTCCTCTGCTTAGCATCAAGGGCAAGAATGAGGTGTCCCAGCAGTGTGCGCCACACTGGCCCAGGGCCAAAGCTCCCTTTCCACCCTGCAGGGCCTCGCCACTGCCCCGAGACACGCAGCAGGGGCAGTGCATGCTGAGCACTAACACCCAAGAAGCAAGGCTGGGGCAGAAAAAGCGTGCTAGCTTGCCTTCCTGTCCCAGCCGCCCTGCGCTCTCCTCCACCCCACTTCCCATCACCTAGAGAGGACGCAGGCCTGCTGGCCTCCGTGATTTATGGCCCCAAGCACAAAGCCATTCACTCCCCCCAAGTCGAGACACCTGGCTCTGCAAAGTCCCCACTAGTCTCGGTCATTTCTGGCAGATGAACAGTCCCCAGGAGAAAAGGCCAGGGAGTTAACCTGGAACAGGGACAGATCAAAGTCTCGAGAAGATCACTTTGGACTCTGCAAATTGTACCTGAGAGTACATTTGATCTGCAGTGCCATGATCAAAGCAAAGAGGGGCCTGCACCGAGGAGTCGCCGCTCCAAGACAAGCCTGGGGCTTCCTTTCTTTGTTAAGGTGACCAAAACAAGAATAATGTGTCTTGCTTTTGTGTGCACAGCTATAAATTTAGAATTCTCAGGGCTGGGATATACTTCAGCAGCACAAGCACCTCCCTGGCAGGTACAAGGTCTCCAGTTCAATTCCAAGTCCAAAAAAAAAAAAAGTTAAAGTCTGTGCCAGATGTGATGGCGCACATCTGTAATCCCCAGAGTCAGGAGGCTGAGCCAGCAGGATTTCTGCGAACTCAAGGCCCACCTGAGCTACACAGGATCAAGGACTGCCTACGCTACACAGCAAGACGGTCTCAAAAGCAAAACAAAACTGAACTGGATTTGCCCCTGTCACACCGTGCAGCCCAGCCTTCTAACTTTAAATTACACAGAGGCACTGTTAACTGCAAACTGAGGAGCTTAGCACAGGGTGGTGCTCTGTCCAAGAGAACAAGACGACAGGACGCCGGGACTCGGCTCAGAAAGTGAAGACACCTGCACACCTGGACTCCGCTGCTTGCAGATCTGAGCGCTGAGGTCCTGCACGTATCCTGGGAAGAGGTCAAAGCGGTCCCCGTAGGACACCACCTTAATCCCGTGCAAAAGCATGTCAGCCTGGTGCTTGTAGAAGTGGTCCTCATTGTCCTTGAGCACCACCATGTAGTGCTCCAAGTCCACCTTGTTCGGCACAGAGTACAGGAAGAGGGCCTGGAAGATCTGGTCGCGCAGGGTCTCTCCACAGCCCATGAACAGGAAGGACTTGGTGCGGTACAGGTTCTGCAGGACTTCCTAGGGAGCCGGGAAGGACACAGGGACACTGGTGAGGGACCGGGTGCTCCCAACTAACACGAAGTCACACACATGTGCGTTTGCATCCTGCTGCCTGCCAGCTGCAAGGGCCTCCTGAGCAGGGGTCCGGGAAGGCAGTGCGCTCTGGCCGTGGCGCTCAGGCCCACCCCACACCCAACCGCTCTCGGGGGCTCGTGCAGTGCCACAGCGCTGAAGGAGCCCGACACACAGCTCTCACACCCTCCCTGCTAGCGCGGCGGCAAGACAGCCACTTGGCCATGGAGTGGCCTTAAGCTGGAGGGCTGCTAGGCGCCCGAAGGACAGGGTTCCAGAGGGCAGGGGGCTGTGTGCAGACGGGCGGCCTGCAGCACTGATCAAGTGTGCGCAGGTGCATTCCACGTGCAGCCACCTGGCCAGAGCACACATGCAGGCAGCAAGGAGACACAGCCTGTCCCACCCCACGAGTGGGCCAGCCGCCAGGAGAGGAGACCTCATAGTCACAGGCGCAGGGCTGATGGCCGCTGATGGCCACAGAGTCCCCAGTGATCGCAAGCAGGGCCCAGGGCAGGGGGCCATACCATGACTTCCGCGTCCTGCGTGACGTCCTTGTATCCCGATGGGTCCAGCACCATCCCACAGGGGTCGGTGTACAAGCCGTGGATATGGAGAACGCCGTACTTGATGTGGCCTCTCGCCCACTGGAGGACCTGATGACACAAGCCAACATGGAGACACACGGCCTGGGGTTACCTCAAATGGACAAGAGACGCGACCTCTAAGTCACTCAGCCTCTGCGGCCCGCCTGGAGGGAGGAGGAGCTGCGTCCACGCTAAAGCTGCCTTCTTCACCCTCGCATGTGGCACCCGCTGCTCTCGGGCCACACTGACTGTTCATCCCCTTGCTTACGTGTCAGTTTTACACCAAGGAAAAGTCCGCGTGGACAGGAAAGTCCTCGGCAGTGGCCCGCGGTATCCATCTCATACAAGACACAGGTGTGTCCACAGGACTCAGCATGGCGCACGGCAGCCTGCTGGCAGACAGGGGCAGGGCCACTGGCCTCCCCAGAAGGCCACAGCGCTGCCCTGCTCCTGCCAGGGCCCAGCCCCACACATACCACCCCGACGGCAGCTGGGACCACGGCCTCTCTGGGAGAGACTGCGTGGAGGGAAGCACAAGGCACTGAGGCTGAGTGACAGATGGTACTGGTGACGACAGTAAGAAAATTCGTAAATACACAAGGACGCAAACATGTCCACAAAGAAAATCATCAATGGAATGAGACCGCCTTTAACTTAGTAATAAAAAGCAAAAGTTTTAGATTTGCATCTATCAGATAGATGAAGAATACTTTGCTTTTTTTTTTTTTCCTCTTGAGACCGTTTCATTATATAGCCCAGGCTGGCCTTGAACTTGTGGGAATCTTCCTGCCCCAGCCTCCCAAGTGCTGGGATTACAAGCACACACCACAAAGCCTGGCAGAATGTCTGCTTTCTCAATCACCGAATGCTGGCCAAGAGAGGGAACCCGACATCCCCCCACTGCTGGGGTGCTTAGCAGGAGATCCCGGGAGAGCCTGCGTACTCTTAACTACCAGTCCTCCGACCAGGAGGCACCGTAGGAGTTTACCCTGGAGGAATAAGCATGTGAACACACAAGTGTAGGGATTTTCACGTGGTGTACGTATACCAGTAAGCATGCTCACAACAAGAGAGGAAGGGAACAATTATTTAGTCTTAGAATCCTACTGCCATTTAAAAATCACACTTTTGAAAACAACTTAGTGACAGAAAGATGTCCAGTATATTAAGGAAAAATTAAAAATAAAAAATTTTGCGTGAGTTGCAATTCAAATTTGTTTTGTTCTGCATTGTTTTGTGAAATGGGGTCTTGCTGTGTAGCGCAGGCTGCCCTTCCTCACGGTGCAGCCCAGGCAGGCCTCGGCCTCCCGAGTGCAGGTTACGGAGCTGTTAGCGCAGCCACCGTGGCACACTCACGACATCAGCGGTCGGGGAAGCCGAGGCAGGAAGACTACCATCTCCAGCGCAGCCTGGACAGCTAAGCGACCTGGCGATGCAGTCTCGAAATAGAAAATAAAAGGGCCGGCCAGATGGCTCAGCAGACTAGCGCGCCTGCTTAGGCAGAGTGCAGTGGCCGGGGTTCAACCCCAGCGTGCTGCGCCAGCCCGCCGAGACCGTGACTGAGCCTGGGCGTGGTGGCGCGCATCTGTAAGCCCAGCGCTTGAGAGGCTGAAAACAGGAGGATCACTGCGAGTCCGATCTAGGTAGTGAGACCCTGTAGAGCCTCTACTAAAATATATTTTAAAAGAAAGAAAGAAAAGGCTGAGATGCAGCTCGGCTGTGAAGGTCCTGGGTTCAATCCCCAGGACCACTTAAAAAAAAAAAAGATGCAGCAATGGGGTGGCGTGCGGTGTTGGGGGCTTCCTATTACTTGCAACCCATGTCTCCCAGGGTGGCTGCAGTGAATAAATGCAGGAGGCGCTCTCAGGCCTCCGGGATGGAATGGGGGAGGAAAGCAGAGTCGCAGAAGGTAGGAGGCCGTGTGGCCAGGCACCAGGCACAAGCACCCTGGCCCGGCTGCCCAACGTGGCTGGCATGGCCTCCGCACAAACTCAGGGTCTTGTTTCCCTGTGGGAGTTGGGGACCTTCCCCCACTGAAAGGTCACTGCAGGGTGCCAGCCCTCAGCATCCGCCCACCTTCGTCTTGTCCTTCAGGTCCAGCGACTCCATGGGCCTGTTCTGCTGCTGCCCGAAGAGCTCCAGCAGGTTGTCGTAGTTGGTGGTGAGCACCATGGTGCCCCTGTCCATGAGGCCAAGGATGGACTGCAGCACCAGTGGGTTCTGGATGTGCTGCTCCAGGCTGTCAAACACTTCCATCAGGCAGTCCTGGAAGAAGTTGGGCTTGGTGTCGCCTGTGCGCTGAGGGAGAGGGACAGAGTCACAACTTGCCACCCCTGGGCAGGACAGTGCAGCATGCTGCAGGCCCAGCAGCCTGCAAGAGTGGAGGACAGTGAGGCCTCCAGGGGCAGGAGGACAGGATGGCCCGGGCTCAGTCTCCCTGGGCACACCTCTGGCCTTGTTCTGGAGACTCCAGAGTGAGGCGCATGGCCTGCTCTGCCTATTCCCTTGCCCCGGCTCTCCCCACTGGCCGCACCCCTCAGCACCCACACCAGCCCTCTGCAGGACCAGAGCCAGGCCCTTGGCAGAGCCTGCCCCCAGCCCAGCCTCTCTGCTATCTGTGACGCCAGCACCAGGGCCCATGCATGCTGCTCACCACTTGGGTCTTGCCCCTCCTGGGCAGCACATGCCTTGCTCACTCGGGCCATTGTGACTCCCCAGGGAGTCCCCAACCCTTCAGCCTGTTGACCACCCAAACCAAATCTCCTCAGAGAGGTCTGCAGAATCGTAAAGAACATCTCCTATGGCGGGGATGGTAAGCCTCTCAGCTTTCACTGATACCTACAGCCTGCTGTGGTATGTGTGCCACAGAGTTGCCACCACTGCCTACAGCAGGCAGCCAGCCTCTGCAGACCAAGGCCAGGGCCTTCAGCCAGCCGTGCCACCAGCCGCCCTGGCTCCCTCTCACTCCCCTTCTCTTCCTGTAGTGGGGCCAGCAAGGATCAAAGAGTACACATTGGGCCTGTGACATCAATGCGGCCCCAAGTGTCACCGGGTGAGCGTGGCCATGTGCCAGCAGAACCTCCCCCACAGGAGCACGGGCACACCAGGTCTGGCCCAGGTGTCCGTGCCCACCCCCACCCCCACCCGTGGCGTAGTCATCCCTTAAGTCACAGGACTCCATGCTGAGCCCAGTCACCTGGGACAGGCAGGGGTAGACGGGGTGAAACAGGTGCAGGTGACTTCCGCAGCACTCCACCACCCTCCCCACCCACACGGCAGGAAGCTGGGCAGCACCCCTCAGGCACAGGGTCGGGGCCCAGTTCCTCGGTGCAGGCTCCCTGTGCCCCTCCCCGGATTCCCATGCGGGAACTGACTCACTGTCACACCGAAGCCACAATTCTGGTGTCCTTGCAGCAGCTCTCACTGCCTGACCATCCCCGTCCCCACCCCATCCACCTCCACAGGAACTGCGCTGTCAGACATGAGGGATGAAGAGGCCTGGTGCCAGCCTCTACCACACACAAACGGGCACACGCACGTGCACACGCGTGCACACGCACGCGCACACACACAGCCTAGCTTCCCTGTACCTGCGTCCAGATGCCACAGATGGCCTCTGACCAAGCCCAACCCCTGTTCAGACCCCATCAAGGACAAGACTCAGTGATTGTCCCCATGTCACCAACTGCACTCCTTCCTGCCAGCTCACTTCCTCTGCAGGCGGATGCTCAATTCACTCAGCACTGAGGGAGCAGCCACCACGGAGGAGACGTGCCTGGCCTGCTGACATGTGACAAGCTCACACCTAGCGCACACATAACAGCACCCCAAGCCTCGTGTAGTGGGGCACTGTTCACTATGCCTTGCTTTAGGGCTGCCTGACATCATAGTGAGACAAGGACAATGTCCTGTGAGCTCACCAGCCCAACTCCACATGCTCTCCCAGCCTATCCCCAAGCTGTCCCCACTGGCTCTCAAGTTCTCATGAGACTCACAGGTGACATCTTCCGGATCAGATCATGGGCCACAACCAGCAGGTCCCGGTCCTTCATCACCTTCCTCCGGAACTCAGCGACATCCCCGGGGTGCAGCACCTCCAGCTGCTCTGCAGCCTCGATGACAGCCTCAATGCAACTGCGCCACGAGCACAGGGCCTGGATGCCAGGGGCCACCGCCGCACTGACACCAGTGCCAATGACCAACAGCAGCTCCTGCGGCTGCTTCCGAATGAGGCTTTTTAAAAACTTTCTGCATCAACATAAGGGAGAAGAACAAGAATCAGCAGAGAACACTGCAAAGCTGAGCCTGGAAGGGGCTGTGGCGTTCAGGTCCCACCCAGCTCAGCCCTGGACGCACACGCCCTGCGCCTCCATCCCCCTGTTCCCCAGCAGCAGACAAAGCTTTGGTGCTGCTACCTACTCTGGGCATTCCTCTGCCGCTGGACCCTTGCTCCACCAGGGCCTCAGGCGGCCAGGCCTCCCTCGCCGCCGCCGCCTCTAACTGCCCACAACAGATGCTCCCTGCTGGCAATGACAACAAGGGCCCTGCCAGCCCGAGCAGCCGCTCATCTTGCACGGCTGCAGGACAGTGTCACCACAGGAGGGCTGCCTCGCCCGGGGAGAGAGCTCCTTGCGTACCAGGCCCAACCTGCCCCGGTTCCTGTTTCATTTCTGTCTTTGCACCCTTACAACAGATTCTCCCAGACTCTGTGAGATCAAAAAACCTGCCTGGGGGCTGGAGAGATGGCTCAGTGGTCTAAAGCACCTACTTGGAACAAGCTTGGCAAAGC
>NDGN011489775.1:0-11776 GCA_002564285.1 Tympanoctomys barrerae | reverse complement strand
TTCTTGACTTGATGGTTTGTGAAGAAAAATCTGTCGTTATTCTGATGGGTTTTCCTTTAAATTTCACTGTATTTTTGACCACGCATTGCCATGCATCCCTCAGGACACACCCCTTGCTTCAGGCACCTCCCCCCAAACCCCAGCCCATCACTCAGCACTTTCTCAATTGGCCCTGGAGGCCTTTTCCTTGCGCTTCTTCCTAGGCATGAGAGAAGCTAAGACAGGCTCGCCGAGCTTCGTGGCCCTCAGCCACCTTCCCGGACCTGGCACGGTGCACCTTCTGATTCTTCGCCAGTGATGAATGGGCATGAAAGGAATATGTGTTTAATCATTTGGGACATTAAGGTAGCCAGGGCAGCACAACTAAAGACCCTCATGAAAGAGGAGCTCAGAAGGGCTGCAGAAAGTGAGACCAATGGGACAAGCGTGCGCGAAGCCAGGAGGATGTCAAGGGCAATTCAGGGCAACGTGTCCTTTCCTCTTAGTACATTGTTTGTATGCAAGTATTTGCTGTGTGTTTCCATCTCCCCTTGTACACTTTGGCTCAGAAAGATATGCCATGTCTAAATTCTTTTCATAATTAACTGAAATTTCTTTTTTATCAAATGATAGTGACCCCTTGAACCCTCTACCCTCTTGCTTCTTGTCTTTAAATATAAACCTCGAAATCAGGATATAAAATAGGCTTCTGGCTTTTTGAATTAAATCTCTCTGGTGCACAGGCCCCCAGAGACTACAACTCACTTCCACAAGACTGCTGAGTTTCCTCAACTTTCCACCCTCGCCCAAGCACACTCGTATTAGAATGGTCAGGGCTGCCCTTTATTTTCTACATGACCATAATCTATGTTTTTTATATTGCTATCTGCACCTTTGTATCTTATGAAACTGCTTTCATTTTCATCTATAACTACCATTTTTCTATCCTTTCTCATGTACAGTGGACCTGGGTTTAGAAAAAATTCTTTCCACAATTCTGGTCACAGAATTGCATCTGTGATTCTGTACTAAGGAAGAAGAACAGAGAACTGGGATTGGTTCGGCTCACACACAAGAACAGCAAAGCCAGGAGGAGACAGAAGGCACTGGAGAGTTGTCTGAGGCGGGAAAAGGTGCAGCCCCGGCGGCCATTATAACAATGAGGTCTGTGTATCTTGGCCATCTTTCATGTGGACTTTCCCAAATCAGTTTTTAACTCCAAGCTAATGCTTCTGCCAGAAGCGTCTATTTGACTGTACATGGTAAAAGCCACACTGAGGCTTCCCCACTAGAATATAAATCATGTGGGCAGCCAGCACCTGCCTCCTCCACCAAGCACCAACAGTCCCTCACTTCAGCTCTCACTTCCAAAGCCCGTAATGAGAGCACTGTGCTCCCAAGTTACCTCCTGTGCTTCAAATGGGTGCTGAAAAGCCTAATTAGCTAATTAGCTGCTCGTGGTATCCAGCCATTGAAAAGCACTCTCTTAAATACTTTGAAGATTTTTTTCAAGAGGAGACTCGTGTTTGGGACAGAATCCAGGGCCTCCTGCAATCTAAAGCAACACGGTAACACTGAGTCACACCCCAAGCCCCTGAGGACCCATTTCTGTTCCCTGTTTCACAGAAAGATTTTAAGAGACAAGGCCTAAGAACTAAAACAAGAAACCCAGCACACGTAGGTATTGGCCCTCCTTCCGGACCAGCAACCCTGGAGCAGTGACTGTCTTGGGGAAGCAGCTTGCTGGGGTTAACTTGGCAGGAACATTGGGGTTTATTCAGAAGTCATCATAACTTCCCCACCGACTCATTCTCCCTCCAAGAAAGCAAACTTGGTACTCTCTCATGGTGTTCAACCTTCCTGTAGGTACAGGGTAGGTTTCGTCCTTTCCCCCCACTATTAGATGTTAATTTCTCCCCAAAGCTAACAGGAAGCCCTGGCTGTCAGATGAGCTGGAAATCATCTCAGCATTGCATCTGTCGGCTGTTCGGCCCCCTTACTCATCCACCCAAGACAGTAGGCTCTTGCTGCAGAATGACATTTCCAGGTGAAATTCATTTACATAAGTAAACTCATTTCCAGTCAGACCCTCACGGCCACTAGGAAGGTCCTCCACCACCCACAGTCGGCTGGAAACGGGCGAAAGTCGTCATTCAGTTGGCATGTTCCAGATACGAACATTTTCTAGCTTTTCCCCCAATTCATTTAATGTTCATTTAGAGATGCACACCAAAAAGAACTTGATATTTAATTCTTTTATAAACTGTAAACACATCCCAGTGGTATTTGGGTGTCTTGAAAACTTTGTCTGCAAACAGAAGTTGCTTCAAGGCATACTCCAGATACTTGCTGGTACAAAATTTTCAAAGCTTAACAAGTTTTTCAGACGAGTGCTGATAACTTAACATTTGGATGGAAAAACACATTTAGTACAATGAGTGGCACAAATACTTACCTTTTAGTGGTCATCAAAAGGGTTATCTATAGGACATATTTGTAAGAAGGGTCCTCAATTATAGATAGCACCTTAAAGCATATCTACTTATGCCTAAAACACACATTCAATAAACAACTAAACATTCTACCTTCTAGCGTATTATCTAATGCCAGATGGAATATAGCATAATATTGCATAACTTAGCATGACTCAGCAATGAAAGTGCTTTGGATTTAGAATATTTTTCAACTGAAAGTATCGTTAGAAAGAAAATTGCAGGGCTTGAAGAAGGAGGGGAGACTTGTTCCCGAGTAAGCAATTCTTAGGGTATTTCTGAAGCCACTTGTAGGATTAGTTACCCACCCATAGCAAATGGGGTGTTTTGAATTCAAACATTGTCTGTGAAAGTCAGATCAGGCCATCTGTGGCTGTGTGCTGCTGAAGCAGTATGACTTGTAACGACATCCGAGTAAATGAAAAGGAGCCTTAAGGCAAACGTGAAACTACCTAGAGCTCAGACAAAAACAAGAAGCCGAGCAGAAAAATGCTTGTTATAAATATTCGTTAGACAATCAACAAAAAGTTTGACTTTGAAAAGTTGCATTCAGAATTTATTATAAATTTGACTTTTATACCCAGAACTTAGAAATGCCATATATGCTTTTTTCTTTAAAATCAGAATAAATCATGACTCACTTCGTGCTACCGTAAATACTTGGCGGAAACCATCGCGTGATGGCTCAGGTCTGAGTGGCCTGCAAATCCTCATGCGTATGAAAACGATGACATCACGGGCAAGCAAACCATTGGGAGGCGGGGTCTGGTCCCAGGTGGACCTGGGGGTGTGGCCTGGCGGGCTTTCTCGCACCCATCTCCCTTCCTCTTCTCCCTGCTTCCTGGTCACCACGACGACGTGAGCAGCTCCCCTCTGGCAGACTCCTCCACCATGCCTCCCGCTGGTCAACTGTAGACTACAAGTGTGGGTCAAAGTGAACCTCTCCCCTGAGGTGCTGGTGTCCAGAAAGTGTCTAAGAGACATGTAAAAGGCTTCCATGTAAAAGGAAAAGCAGGCACTAATACCTTTAGCTCCCACTGCATTTTCATTGGTGGCAACTAGATTGGGAGCTTGGGGAAGCCCCACATCACATTGCTCTTGTTTGCTTGTGAACCTCACCACCTAACACAGCAGTGGGTCCTACGTTTGCTTGTGCTCAACAGTTCTGATCGGAGGCCTCACATTGGCACTTCCCAGGGGGTCTTAAGCTGCTTAATCTTGGGCAACACAATTCCAACCTAGTACAAAAAATGCAATGAAGTTTTTAACTAGCAATGAAAAATGTCAGTTCTTACAATCATCTTTGAAAACATGTCCTGACTCCCCCGGAGTGGCCTGGGTCACCTGTCGCGCCTCTCTCAGGTAGCGAGTGAGTCATACATCGAGAGAGCTGTATGCCATTTCCCCCTGTGTGGGAGAAGGCTATGTGGCTACACCATTCTTGACAAGTCTCATTTAAAAATAAAACAAGTCTTAACTTTTGTTGAGTTTTTAAAAAATCACATCTTAACACATGAGACTTTCCTATAATGTCAAGATTATAAAATAATCACCTAGAATTATAACTATTACAGAGTATTTTTAGCTAAAAGGTACAGAATTCCTTTTAGGTGCTCAATTAAACTCATCTAACATATCTGGTAGACAGCTTTTATTAGTCCTATGTAAATCTATCCTGTCAATATATTTAAGAGTCTAGATTGTTTACTAAATTCCATTTTCCTGTGCTTATTGACTTACAGAGAAAAGAAAAAATAATATTATATGTAAATAAACCATTTCATTTTAACAAGTGACAATCTGGTGAAATTGCTATAATTTCTGCTCTGCATAACCTCAGTTAGAATTGAGAAATTGAAATGCTTTGGTCATTTGATTTGGGGGGGTTATAACTTTTGAAGTTTTTTATTTAAAGCATTTTCTCTTTTGACCCTATATGGAAACACCTCTGTTTTCTTAGCAGGCAAATTCCTATTTCTCTCCATCTAAACATTCACTCAGTTCTTCACTTCCAACACGGGGTGGACGTTTTCCCTACAGTAAGGGACTCACCAACTCTTGGGGCAACAACTAGCTATCTTATCCTTCAAGTACGACATCAACCACCTGGAATTTGTTCAGAGACTAGACCATGGGCTCAGTCCTGAAAATGACCCCCTACCTCAGACATCGGTCACAAGTTGTGGACCCCACATTACCTACCCATCTACCCATCTTGGCTACAAGTTAGGGGATACAAGATGGGGTTCCCCTCAGGTTTGGGGTTCTCATGTTCTCATGGGGTTCTCATGATTGATCATGCGCTAGTGGCTTGGGGAACTGAAGGAAACGCTCATATATACCCGTTTATTGTAAAGATACAACTCAGGAAGACCCAAATGAAGAACTGCATCGAGCCAGAGGAGAGAGGGAGAGCGAAACTCCAGCACACCTTCCCCAACACGCCACCCCTACATGCACACCAACCTGGAAGCTGTCCACACCCTCCTGAATGTTTACAGAGACCTCCTTGTGTAGGCACGATGATTAAATCTTTGGCTATTGATGATTAAGTCCATCTCCAGGCCCTCAACCCATCGCTCTAATCACGTGTTTGGTTCCCTGGAACCAGCCCCCCATCCTGTGGTTATCTGGGACTTTCCAAAAGTCACCTCATTAAATTAAACTCCGGTGTGCTTGAGAGGGGCTTGTTAGGAACAACAAAAGCTCTTCTCATACGTCGCTCTCAGCACTTAGGAAATTCCAGGAGCTTTAGAAGCTCTGTGCCAGAAACAAACACCAAATATTTATTTCTTACAGTATCACAGGCTTTCATTGTTGGAAATTAATGTTGGACCCTTAGGGTAAGAAGAAATGTTATGAACCATCTCTTCTACATGCACTGCAGGAATCCCTTGCATGGCATTCCAAATTCTTCCTGAAAACTTTGAATGAATAAGAAACCAAGTTGCCAGTTGACACATGCCGCTACTGGAATATTATAGTTTTTAGAAAGTTCCAATTTGTGTTGGATCCAAAGCTGAGCCACTGAGACTTTGGTCCATCAGTTCTAGTTCTGTTCTTGAAAGCAAAAAAGTTGGGTGTCTTGTCGCCAGTTTACCACTTACGCTTAATATAAAATCTGCCATACAGGATCATTAACCTTTATTACAAGGACTTGATAATGTCATTGGGAAATAGCCAGTTCCTGATTGTTTGCATATGCTATATTAGTCAGAAATGCCTGCAGCTACAAGGAAGAGTGCACCCAGCTCTAACAGCTTAAGAAAGACTTCTTTCTCACTTAACTGAAAACTCAGAGTCCCTTGCTAATGTTTGCTCTTCAGCTCAACAATTATTCAGAGGTGTTTTCTTTGAAATTCTGTAGCTCTTTTGTTTTTTGGGTTGTTTTCTTTTCTGACCACTTCTTATGTTCAAAGCAAGAAAAAAGCAAAATGCAATATTTTCCCCACCTGTACCTCTTTTTCTCAAAAAAGCAAAAGCATTTTCAGAAGTACTCCAGCCGCACTGTACGGCTTAAATACCACTGTGATCCCAGCTCTTAGAATACGGCTCTAGTAAGTGAGCATTAAATGTTAGAAAACTAGTGCATAACTGGATGCCTTTGCATCAACACAGCCATGTGAAAAGAACTCTGGCCTTAGAGGAGTTCAGCCAGAGAGGGGATAAATAAAAATCAAAATGCAAAGCAATCTAAAGCCTGTCATTCTTCGAAAGGGCAAGAAAAACAACCATAAGGAAGCAATTAAAGGGAGGCATATTTCAGCATTATTTTTTACTTGCTAGTTATTGAAAACTAACAAAAGGGACTTTGATGATATGCAGCTGGTGATTTTTGTCTTCAGTTAATCATGACACACATAAAATAAGTGATCAATAAGTTTCTTATGGAATTTTTCCTAAAGTATCAAACCATCAACAATAAAGCGAAAATATTAAGTTTCTAGGCATGAGGAAAGAACTACTCAGAGCTTATTAGAAATGGAACATGTCAGATCTCACCTAAAAAAAAAAAAAGCTAGTTTAGCAAGAGCCTCTTAGGATTTGTAACGTGCACATCCTTCCATCTTCCTTCATCATCAATCTTTCTTAGTCGTATTATATAATGTGCTCTATTCTATTGCACAACCTGAAGGACTCTTGGTATTATAATTATCATAATGATTGTTGTGCTATTGTGATAATTATAGATGTCATTGATACACAACTTCGTTACCTGGTTTGATCTCAGGAAATGTACACCGGAGGCTAGAGTTGCTCAACCTGGCCTTTGTTGGGCTTCGGCCTGGTCCTTTGTTCTGGAGAGGTCTGCTGCACTGTGTGGGCTGCTAAGCTGCATTCCTGCCTCTCCCACCAGACACCAGCACGTTCCCTTCTAGCCAAACGCATTGCCAGATTTCCTCCGGGCAAAAGACTGGTGATGGGAAACAACGCTCCTCATTAAAACGTTGCCATTTGACAAGGAACCTTCCAGGCGGAATTTCTTATTTTCAGTCTTTGTCTTTGTTCACGTTTTAGTTTACACCCAGCTGCCACTGTTTATTGTATTTCATGTTATTCTATTAGCTTGGATTTTTTTTTTTTTTGCTACTGTTTTTCTTTGAGTAATTTTTAAATGGGGAAATGTGTGGACAATAAATATACTTAGTTCTTGTGTATCTCAAAACACCTGACTCGTCCTTACTGGTGGCTGAGGATGGTAATCTAAACCCAGTATTTTTTCTGCCTGTAATGTCAAGGCCTTTGCTTTGCTGGCCTTTGAGAGCTGCTGCCACCAGCGTGGCCACCATTGGCTACATGTTTGGGTTTTAAGTCTGTATTGTACTCCAGGCTGAATTATGTGAAATGGTCAATATTGAAACATTGTTTTTCTTTTAAACCCACCATTTCATATGGTTTAATTCAATATTTCCTTTCTATTTGTCCTGCGTTTTCTATACTTCCTTTCCCCCCTTGTCACTTGCTTTGGGACTTCTGTTTGTTACAGCTCTCTCCACTAGTCCACGCGTGGGCCTTTCTTCTTCACTGGTGATGACACGAGGAGCTGGGGCTCACGCTGACAACGTACCAGAATCTCACAGGGCTCCATCTTTCCACCTCCTTCGATGCCAAGACCTCACACACTGTCGCCCTTCGCATCCTCTCTCCTCGGCTGCCTGTTGAGTTTGCTCTGTGGTAACCCTCACACAGAGCTGGTAACGTTGCACATCATGTTTATTTGGATTTCGTTCCATCTTCTTGCACTTTGGTGCCTTTCTTCCTATAGTTCCCAGCTGCCTCAGAGACTTCTTTTGAACTGAATTTTAAAAATATGTTTTTAACCAAACTGATTGTGAATTCTGTAAGGTTTTGTTGTCTGAAACTGTCTAAGCACACATTTGTTCCTTTTTTTTTTTTAAGCAGTGGCAAAGTTTAGTTGAAAAAGTAAAGATGGAGAGAAACTGGCTCAGCAGAGTATAAAAGGCAAGACCAAGATAGAAGTCCACCCTGGAAGACACAGGGAAGGTGCGCTGAGGAAGCCACATAACCACACCTTTACGATCGAAGACTATTTTACAGGTTGTAGGATTGTAGGTTGAGAAGCATTTTAGGCAGGTCATGACATCACTGAATACTTCAAACATTTGCTCTGTCAAGGCCAGTGACAGCTCTACTGTTACTACCTTATAGAGATAACCTCTTTTTCAGGGATTAGGTCCTTCCTTCCTTCCTTTCTTCCTTCCTTCCTTCCTTCCTTCCTTCCCTCCTTCCTTCCTTCCTTCCTTCCTTCCTATTTTCCCCTCCCTAGAGCACAGTGAACACTTGGAACCTATAGATTGAGGTAATTTATCAATTAGAGAACTATTTCAACCGTTATCTCTTAAATAAAAGAGTTCAGTTATGTTCATAATATCAAATGACATGGCACCATTAATTTACATAACCAAGAAAAAATAAGCTCATAACTAATTAAATAAATAAACCCCAAAATATACTCTTGTCATTTTAGAATCATCTTGTATTTGTTGTTATTATTTTTATTTGAAAAAAATTGTGCTATATACATATATATCATTATTTCTATGTATATTAGTCAGAGTTCTTCAGGTAATTAGGAATAGGCATATATATATATATATATATATATATATATATATATATATATGAAGGGAGAGAGTTGCATTTTATGAAATTAGCTCATATGAGTGTTAAGTCTTGGCAAGTTTAAAGTCATGGGGAATCTGACTGGCTGGAGACTCTAGCAAGAGATACAGTCCTCATCCAAAGAAAGACTGCTGGAATATCCCATTTGCTCAGAGGAGGCCAGATTTCGCCCTATTTAGGTTTTTGGTGGCTGGGAAAGGCCACCTAAACTCTGGAAAGTAACTTGCTTTCCTCAGCTTTTAAAAACATTCTCTCAGAAACATCCGGAATGATGTTTGATTAATTTCTGGGCCACATGGTCCAGAAAAGTAGACACATAAAATTAATCATCACAACATCCAACGATGAAGGTACCCACCAAGAAGATCACCTACACAGGTAGCCTCAAAACCTTCCCACCCAGAATCTTTTATGGTTTGGATCTAAAACGGCCTCCAAAGCCTCAAGCATTCGGAAGGTGATTGGATTAGGTCAGGCCCACTGCTGGGGGTGGAGTGGGCTTGGAGAAGGGAGTCACAGGGGCTGACCCAGCAGGGTCTGTGTCCCTCCCAGCCCCTCCTTTGATACTTGCAGACACTGTGGTATGACCTGCTTTTCTCTGCCACACCCAACCACCACGCTGCCCATCACACAAGGATCCACATTTCCAAAGAGTGAGCCAAAATAAGCCCCTCTCCCTTCAAATCGAAAGACAGATATGTGTCTCAGGGATAGGGAAGGTGACAGCGACAGTAGGCGACTGTCAGGGTGACTTCGTGGCTCGTATTTGTGTGGAAGACTTCCACACAGATTCCATAAAGGATTTGAAGGTCATTAGTCCTGAGCTCTGAGTCTGTGGAGGCAGTGCAGTAGCAGCTCCTCCTTCCCATAGCTCTCTCCTGGAGAAAAAGGAGGGCTTCTCTATCTTCTCTGGGACTGCCTTGCGAAGTAATGATGGTCTTGGATGCACATTGAAGATTTGTAAATTCGTAGGTAATGATCATTGGCTAATGCTGCCCAGTTTTAGTAAAACCAAGATCCCTTCAATGCTAAGAAACAGCCTGATTCCAATTTCAGCACACGTGCTGCTGAAATGAGCTCAGCATCCCTGACTTCAGAAAAGGAAAGACGCGAAGAACCCGTGTACATCGCAGGCACGAAATATCCAATGGCCTCGCCCTTCCTCTGCTCTCCCTCTGCAGCTGCACGTCAAGGCACGCTGAGCCTCCTATAGATCTAAGGACCTTTCTATCCACATTTGTGAACTTTTTACTGCTCCTAAATCCATCCTTTAGCTCTTTAATTTTCATTGTTGCATTTTTCAGCTCTTGAGTTTCTAGTTGTTTCTTTTGAAAATAAGCAATGTTCAATTTTTTATGGTTTCCAGTTACTTGCTGAAATTTTTATGTCTGTCTTTTATCTCCAGAATTATTGCTGGTGTTGCTTTACAGGTATATTTTATGAAAGGACGAAAGACTTTTAAAAAATAAACGAGTGAGTGCACTCTGTGGAATAAAAACCATATTGCATAACTTGCAACCACAAACAGTATACACAACAGATCATAAAGGTTCATTGATAGATTCTGCTATCAGTTCCTAGTTTCTCCCCACTAAGGAAGTGGTAGAACATAGTGGTTACAAGCAGAGTCAATTAGACAGACATGTGTTTGAGCTCTGGCCATGTAATCTTGGGTAGTTACTTCTCTGCGTCTTACTATCGTTATCTACACAATTAAGATAATAACTGGAGACTGGGAAGATTTCGGATGGCTTAGAGGAGGAACGGATGGCATTAGTAAAGCACTGCCCTAGTACCTGGCACACAGCCAGTGTGCAGTGCAGGTGTGCCGCCATCACGGGTCACTGGAAGCAGCCGACCCTTACCTGGGACAGGCCGCGTCTTCCTTCTGGAGCCTCCAACCAGACCCTGCAGCGCTCGTGCTGCGACGCCTGCTGCTCCTTCCAGGGCTTTCCACTGAGTCCTCAGCTTCGCTAACGCATTGCCCAGAGGTACACATCCGTGGCTCATCTGCACTTCCTAGAGCTTTACACGGCCCAGAAAGTGCTGCTTCCTTTTATCCCGCTGTGCAAAACCCTAGCCAGCTTTCTGTCTCCCTCAGGACCTTGCAATGGGAAGAGCGTGAAGAGGAGGACAGAGCGGCTGTGGGAGGCTTTGACAAAGAATGTCTAGATTCCCTTTGGCCACACAAGCCCCATCCTGCCCAGTGTGAAATTAGAAGATCTTCCGAGGCACAAAAAGAAAGGTGCAGAGAGAAGCCCTGGCCCAAGCCGCCTGCCCTCACATTTGCTCAGCGAGCTGCGTGGGCGTTGCTCTCGTTCCTTACTTGCCCAGGCACTGGCTCTCCGAGAAGGGGCGCACATGTCCCCACTTGTAGCCTGGGGCGTTACAGGGGAGCACCAGACAACCACAGCAGTGGAGGATGTTGCCGGCCATGTGGACAACTGGGCTCAGGGTGGCTTAGTCCCTGGAGAGGCTGCCCTCAGTTAAATGTAGCAGGAAACGGGGAAGTGAGAAGAAGTAAGATGCACCACACGCACTCCAGCTCCCTGCCGTGAGTTGTCACTATGTATGGGCAAAAATAAATTTTGAAAAATGCAGAATCCCCAAGATGACCTTATCTTCTTTTATGTATTTGCCTTCCTTTTCCTTAAACTTGAGTATAGTCAAGCTCCAATTAGTGGGTGTGACGTAATGAAAATACAGTGTCCGTGAGGTTAGCGCTCAGGCCTCACTTGTCTCCCAAGCCCGGGGTAGCCCTGTGCTCGGCGCATGACTGCGGCTGCCCGGTGCATAAACAGTGGCGCTGCTGCACACGCCCTCCTCCAGATCACCTAATCCGAGACTAATCCACGCTCAAAAGGAAGAACAATATAGACTTTGTTCCCCTAACACGGCTTTCGGTGAAGACAAAACAATGACATATTTCTGAAAACACAGGGAGCCCTCTCGGGGGATGTGGGCAGGGACCTCCAGCCGTTCACTTCTCTCCTCTGCTGGAGCGGTTCCACCTCCGCACGCCTGTGTTCTGTAGGGAAGATGCGTGCTGTGGGAACGTGCTGGAGATGGCTCTCTACACAGCTCTATTTGGTTAAATCTGAAACAGAAATACATTGGTCCTGACCCTCTTGATGCAAGTTTCTTGTGATTTTTTTTTTTTT
>NDGN011489773.1:0-26186 GCA_002564285.1 Tympanoctomys barrerae | reverse complement strand
CTCAGTAGAATAAGTGCTTCCCTGGCAAGCTCAAGGGCCTGAGTTCAAATCCCTGGTTCTGCCAAAAACAAAAAAATAATAATAATGGAGTAGACATTAGAAAATCATAAAAAGTTAGGAATTGATGGTCAGCTATAAATATTCATGTGCATCTGACAAATTCAATACATAGACTATTTTGGGGAAGGGTTACCTATCTGGTGCCATACTTAAAATCAAAGTCAGGGCTGGGGAGATTGGTCTGTAGAATAAGCAACTGCCCGGCAAGTGCAAGGTCCTGAGTTCAATCCCAGTAGCACCAAAATAAAAACTAAACTAAAATAAAATCAGTGTCAGTGAGCTTTCTTTCTTCACATGGGAGTAACTGCTGACTGGTTATTTGAAGCAGGCAGGACAGGAAGAAGGGAGAGGGCAGGGATGTGCTGAAACACATCAGCAAGCAGAGGACCTGGTAGACAATCAAAACTCATGCTAATGAGCTAGGCAGCCTTAGCAGGAACAGTAGAATCCCAGTGATGATATAAGCAGAAAAAACTTCACATGAAAGTAGTGTAGAGAAGGCTAAGACTGGTTTCATCTTAACCAAGTTTATGGAATATGGTATTGATGCTCTACTTGAAGGAATCCACTAATTGTTGTAATCTTTTAAAATTAAGAATAATTTTTTTTGTACATCATTTTAAGACATATTTTAAGAATTCCTGTGGTAAAACACTTACATCTCCTGGTTGTCATAACAGGATTCCCAGGATCTTTCATGCTGGGGACTTAAACATGCTTTACTGAATTAGTGTGATGAAAACATGTTCTCCAAAAACAAGTCTGATCTCAATTTTCATCAGGCTGTTTATAAATGATTATTGCTTTCTTTCTCACATGAACCATGTTGACCAAGAACACCCTGTGCTTCTTTACCTTCCTAGAACCTCTATTCTATCTTAGGCTCTTGGAGGTGACTAGAAACAAGACTGTTTAGAAAGAAGACTGCTCTAGGCTGACCTCTACTGGTCTAAGATTTAAATAGGAGAAAAGCTGTCTCAGGAAGCAGAGTGTTTAGTTCCCATTTTATCTTTATCCCTTGCGGAGTACATCACCATAAGCAAGCCTCTTTCTTCCTCGGGCCCTTAACTTGCTCATCTGTATAGTGGGGGTGGGTGGGTAGGGATTACTATCTTGTCTGTCTGGGCCAGATAGCATTTAGGGGTTTAAGTACTATTATTCAAAATATTTTGAGTTGAAGCCTGAGGAGCCAGAGAGCATCCTTCATGATGGTTATATTGACCTTTTTGCTTAACATACTAACATTAACAGAAAGAACAGAAAGAGTTACTTCCTGATATTACAATTAATGAATCACCTGGCCCTTTATTCAGATTTTCACTCGGTTCTCACAGCACATCTTCAGTGTCGTTAGCTCCACTGGACAGGACTGGACAAAGATCTGAAAGCTACATGATTGGGAAGTAGGCGGGCTGGGTCAAACCCAGTATTATTTGGTTTCTGTGTTTCTGCCTGACAACTTTATACCCAGATCAGATTCCCCTTCCAAGAACTTGATCTGAAGAAGCATTTTACTCTTGGTTTTGAACACCATGTGACAAATTTCCTCTCAACTGAATACCTGCAGTACAGAATTTCTCTTAACAGCCATGGACACATGGCTTTTCCTATGGCTTAATATTAGTCATTGAAACATCACATCTTTGATGATTGATACTGCTATCCAGAACAAATTTACAGTGAGGTAAAGCAAATGAAACCCAGTAGATTTCTAAAAGTAGACTAATGACCATCTGACATGTAAGCTCTTGACTATAATTTAAGGTAGTAATAATTTAAGAGATAAAGAAAAGATACCAGGTTCACTTTTAAAAGGAACTCCACTACAGAACCATTTTGATATTAGTGAAGAAACTAAAGCCAATTTGTAGATCTAATCGTACAGAAAGAAACCAAAGAACACAGAAAGAAGGAAAGAAGCAAAACTCAATTGCTTAGTGCATGGGAAGATACACAATAAAGTTTTTATTGGGTAAATATTTTCATTATTAACATTGATTTTAGGTGGACTGTGTAGACACACATATGCACGGCATTTCTCACAACGTGCATACTCCTGAAACCCTTACACCACTAGCCTTGGAGGTAGAGGAGTGAGGTACGGAAGAACAATGATTCTGGCTCCAGATTACCTTGACACAAAAGCTGCCTCTTCATAGTACAAGCTCATATGTGATCACAGAGAAACTAAAAAGCATGGCACCTCCATTTCCTTATGGTTTCATTGTGAGAATTGAGCCAACATGTATGATTCAGCCCTTGCTAGCGTGGCACATAAGACACACTAGTTAAGCGTTAGCTATTATTATTGCACAACAATGTTCTTAACAAAAGGCTTTTGGAACCCTCCCAGCATGCAACTAAAAAAGGCTTTCAAAATGACATTCTCTTAGCTCACCAATTGCTTCCATGGGAAGGTTAAAAAACTACACACTGATTAAAATTTTTCAATTTAAAATAAAGCTACACAGACGGAAGCATAATTTTCCCAAATGAAATCCAGAGGTTTCCTTGCTCATTTAAAAAAAAAATGTTTGCATTATAATCATGGCAACACGGACAAGGACAATTGCAGTTTCTCCCTCCTACTGAGCTCTCTTTTGTCCACTCTGAAATCTTGAATTCCCTTTAAGTCCCTTTCTCCCTGAGCCCAGCTAATACTGTGGTCTGCTACGGTTGCCCTCATCCACACTTCTGTGATGTTTTAGATACTTTCAAGGCAGGCCACAGAATGGCAGGCGCACAACTGGGGCTTCCTGCAAAGCTTGCCAAGTTAATGGTGATTAGCTGCTCCAGACAGGAGCCAGGACCCACGGAGATGGTCCCAAACAATGGAGCCTAACGTGCGTCCGCAAAACGTTTCATGTTGAGAACATCACCTCTTGCAAATTACAGCCAGAAGCCCCAAGGTAATTGCATTTTACTGGAATCAAATCTAACAAGTAGTTCATAATTAAAGATCATGCTGGCTTTCTTTACTATCACCTGCAACTTAATCATGTACTTGAAGCCTCCCACAAATAGCGAGGCTGTTTAATATTTATTGAACATCCTCAATTACCTTTATATTTCGTTACTCTGGAAACACACCCTTTTGGTTGGGCTCTTAGGGGCCTTGAGGAAGATCATTATTTTATTAAGAACGGAGACAGAAAAATCTCGTGTGACAGTAACAACCACTGTAGGTTATATTTCAAAGGGCTTTTTGATTTACAAAGTAGCTTCACATTCATTAACTTACTTGATCCCCATAAAATTTTGTAGTAGATTTGTCCTTCCTTCTGTGGAGTATAATATTCCTTCCGGTCCTCTAGCAAAGCTGCCCCTTTCTGATATTTAATTTATACAAGATTTTAAGAGGCAAACTTCTAACTTATGCAAAGGAAACTGCCACTGCTTTCGGCCAGCCGTGTCATGGGTTGTGGCAAGCAAGTCTTCCATAATTGGCCCTTTTTGAAACAGCCTATTCATAGCCCAGGAATGAATGCCCCTTGAATGTCCAGGCGGGTGCCATTGTCTTAGAGGTTATAATAGTAAATAAAAGTTGCTGCGCATTGAATATCCCTTGTCTGAAAATTCCTGGGACTCAGAAATGTTTTGCATTTCAGATTCTTTGAATTTTGGAATATTTGCATCAATATGATAAGATGTTCTGTGCACGGATGGGGCCCCGAGTTCGAACACAAACTTCGTCTGTTTCACATACAGCGTGTGGGCCTCGCCAGAAGGTAATTTTATGCAGCATTCTTAGTGTGCCTGCATTCTGACTGTGACGCATCTCATGAGGTCAGTGTGGCATTTTCCTCTAGCGACATCATGGTGGCATTCATAAAGCATTAGATTTTCACACATCTCAGACTTCAGATTCTGAGGTGAGGGCAGCACAACCTGTATTGCTAGCAAAAGCTCAGGCAATCCATAAAAATCACAGGCTTGGCTGTTAAGCACACAGATTCAAATCCTTCTGGCTTCCTCATTTAATGTACGATTAGGTAAATGCCTGGAGAGTTTTTCAGTTTCTCTGGTGAGGAGAGCGGCATCACTCAGCTGCAGCAACAAAACAGCCTGAAGGAGAAGGGAAAGGCTGAATGGCTCCCTTTGGTCTCTTTGGGCCTAGTGCAGGTCCCCTTTGGTCCTACTCTGCCTGCTGCGTGGACATTTTCCCTGTGCAACTCTCAAGTCATCCCCGAGGCTCAGACTCCATCTCCTCGTTTGTGAAGCAAGAGGATTATGCCTGTGTACAGGGTGATCATTGAGAATAAACAAGGTGATTGTTTTCGATGGAGGCACAACAACTGTGGTTTACCTGTCATTCAGAAAGGCACGTAGAGCCTACAGAGGGCAGTATGGACAACTGAATCGTCTTTACACATCTTGGACATGGTTTAGTCAGCTTTTTAATGGACAGCACCACACTGAGAGTAACTTTCCAATAGGTTTGTCTACCTATGTTCCTCCTGAACAAACGCTTCTTTGCCTTTGGCCAGTACCAAGCTCCAGGCTTATGTAAGAGCAGTATGATCAGCCCAGATGACATGGAGGAGATCCTTCCTGTTAATGGTGCTCCTACCTAGGTATTCTTCTCTGTCCTTTTTCTTTTTTTATGATTCCAGAAATGACTAGAATTTCAAGATTTCTTCTTTCCCATCAATGTCAAAATCGTACCGTCGATGGCCCACCATCTCAGCTGGGTGGCTAGCTCCAGGCTTTCCTGTGGTGTTTTCAAGTTCTGGGTCTATATATGTAACTGATATACCTATCAGTCACAGGAGATGCAGTGTGGCAGATGTTTTTCCCCAGTTTCATTTCTGTCCGACTTACTGGGCTTAAATACTCTGGTTGCACTATAACATGGGGGATGCTGAATGGTCAGAGACATACAGGTCGGCACATTCTTAACAGACTCCACGCTTTCCTTTGTTCCTGTTTTGGAGCTCTCTAGTGCCACATCTTCATGCAATCACTTAAATGAAGACAGTGGTACTAAAGAAAACTCTCTGTGGGCTAAAAGAAGACAATCTGAAGACAAACATTGAAAGAAAGCATTTTTAAGTACTACAATGATACAACACATCAGAATACTGGTATGGATAGCTTTTGTCTCATAAACTCACTCTCTAATTATTGATTGGCTGGCACTATGTTTACAGAGGATCTGGCAACTAATTCATTGTTTGCTGATTGGATAGCAGGGAGGCACACAGTGAGTCAGAGCTGTCTCTGCTCCATTTTGGAGGGGGTGAGGGTTTCCTAATGAGTCTGCCGGGCGATCAGGAGAGCAATAATGGTGAGTGAGCAATCAAAGCTGTGGAAACCTGGAACTGACATCGCCTTCATCCTCCTGGGGAGGTGCGGGCATCATAATGTCTCCTCTGTTGCTTTAAAACACTGCTCAGATAATGGCCTGGCCTCCCACACTCTCTGAGAGGGTGCCTCTAGCTTTACTGAAACCCTATCCTGACCACAGACCTTATTTCCCCTCACAGCTTTGATACCCTGTCCAGCCAGCAGAGTCTCCAGAGACGCAGTTGCTCTTTCTCTCAATGTGCGCCACAGAGGTTTCAGAACGTGCTTCGAGGGCACCTGAGGACAGAAATCCCCCTGCCTTCCTCACTCACCTCCCTCCTCACGACCTTGCTTGAGTGAAGTTCTTTAAATCTATGGAAACAATCTGGCAGTTGGCGCTTGCTCTGAAAAGCAACCCAAAGGAATTGGAAAATCAGACTGTAACTCGGAGGTTTTTAGCCAAGTGCTTTGTCCACGGGAATTTTTGAAGTAGTGTAAATCACTAGGAAGCAAGGGACAACCAAATTCAATTTCATGTTGCCAGTGTCATCCCCAATGAACATCAGCCCTGTCTGTGGCCATCCTTGGGCCCAGTTTTTCTGACAACAGAAGTTCAGCCTTGGGCTAGACTTTCTCACAGCCAATTCAGCAAAGGAGGTGTGCTGGCTGGATTTCTAGTGAGCAAATCCTAGCAATGAGGTCATCCATACAGCAGAACCAACATGAACGGACAGACCCACTTGCATGCGTGACCAACATAAGGGGCTGCTGGACCCCTCGTCCGTGTCTGACACAACCCGCCCTAGCAGTGACAATCATGCTAAGTGCCACCATGTCATACTTTGTTTAAAAAGTAGAGACCAACAGAGTTAAGATGGGGAAAAAGCATGTGTCAAAATCTGCCAGTCTTTTCAACAACTGAAACATATATGGAACCTTTTATACTTTTGCATCAAGTTACATATCTTATAAGTTGCCAAAATGCAGTGCTTGACCAAGATAATTTAATAAAAATATATGAGACCTTTATGGTCTACAATTAAAAGTTTCAGAAGGGTGCAAGTTACCCTTTCAAGCTCAGCTGCAATTTGATAATTTTTGAGCAGCTACTCGATGAGAAATTTCCTCACATTCTGATCCTCTGTGCTGTGCACATGAGGGAAACTTGGGAATATATTTCATGAAGTAGCTTTGGGACTCGTTTTAACTTACATTGTCATGTTACACCTGGATGAGGAAACACATGAAGTAATTAAGTAAAACCTACTGAGGAAAAAGGAGATTTCAGCTGAATTTAGCTAATTAGTCCCAAGACTGGCCCCAAGTGTAGGAGGGAAAAATATTCCAAGGGGTTTTTCCTTACTGGGTTTAATTTAGTTCTGGGCAAGGGCAGTGTGATGTTGCTGGTTGTATCTTGTTACCCTGAAGAGCACCCTTTTTTTCCTCCTGTGACCTGCACTTAAAGGCTGATACCATCGCCTCATCAATTGCCAATGCCACCAGTTCAATAGCTGGCTATCACAGTGCAGCATCTTTCTCGATGACAGGCAACTGCAGGTCTTGGCTCTCTCCAAAAATAGCCACTCGTTGGTAGAGGCTCATTCCCAGATTCCTTGTGGTCTCAACCCAGGCAAAGAACTTCATCCCTGTTCTTTCTTTGGGATATGCTCATAGTCCGATAAAGACTGTGTTTCCTGTGACTTTGATATTGAGACATAACTAACTATAACATTTTCATCAACAATAGTACCTACCATTTCCATTTTCCTTTAAGACTGGTGACATTTGCCTATACAAATGTTATCTATGCTTCCCCATCCCATTGAATTTAGCAGACTGAATTTTAAAGAGAGAGAGAGAAAAAAACAGTAAGAGAAAGAGAGCTTTTTCATTTAGCATCGCAAGGTACAATAGGAGCTTCTCTGGGGAACTGGCTTTCACTAAACCCCAGCCAAAGTCACAAATTGATATCTCAGGTGCTGATACGTTAGAGTTTAGAATTCCTTCCCAGATAGGGAAAGGAAAGTCCCTAGAGGGCTCTGTATTATGCAATATAATGTAAGGTGGAATCCAGACAGGAGCAGCAGACAGCAGTGAGAGGTGCAGAGATGGGCACCCATCGGTAATGAGCACCAGAGGATCTGCCCCTCTGTTTCAGTGAGGAAGAAAGCTCGGCAAGCGCTTGCTACACCCATGTGGGAAAGCCTGCCCAGCACATTTGCCTTTGCTCCAGCAAGACAGGGCTATACTCATGTCTTCTTCCTCCTACTGTATCAACCACAGGAGCATGACACTGTAGGGGTGAAAGTCACCTTAGTAAATACCAGTGCTGCCCAGCACAGGTATTCAGGAAGCTGGGGCATGAAGGTCAGCTTAGGCAACTTAGAAAGACCTTGTCTCAAAATGAAAAATAAGAGGGGCTGGGATTTACCACTCTATGATGGAGCACCCTTGGGGTTGATGCCTCGTATCACAACAACAACAACAACAACAACAACAACAACAACAACAAAAATATCTCAGAACTTTCCTTTGAGAAATTAAGGTGATAGTTTTTGAAATAAATATATTTTTTTCTATTAAGAATCAAGAGGAATTTTGACAAAATACTTCTTAACTTTGGGTATTTTGTGCTCTCTGGCATAATATTTTCCTACAATATCACTGATAAAGGAAAGTAGAGCTATGGCTCAATGCTATGGTGCTTGCCTAGCATGCAGTGCTGGGCTCCAACCCTAGGACAGCAAACTAAACAAAAGCAAAACAACAACAACAACTAATTTAAGCAAAATGAGAGATACAGACTTAAGTTTTAAAGTGCTTTTAACAGGGGTAACATTTTNTTCAAATAAAACTGTGGGTCAGTGAATAGAGAATTGTAACTTCATTTGAAGAGAACAGTACCTCCCAAACTCGAATAATTAAATTTTATTAGGCTTTTATAATTGAAAAGAAGCAACGTGCCATCTGCTCTGTATCAATTCCTAAGATCAATGTGTTTATTGTATATTTCAAACATGTACTAGTAAAATAATTAACCAACTAGAAAAAAATAAAATGGAAAGCAAGCGCTGTAGTAAAATATTCTGCTTTAGAGAGAGTCCTTTCTGCCACGTAGTATTCTGAGCTCTCACATATCTACACACCATAGTCTAAAGGAAGTCTAGAATCTGAGGGACAAATAATTAGTCATAGCATAGGGAAAATTCTTCGTTTAAAACTTAATTCAGGCAACATCTATTTAAAGGTCTTTATTTTGCCGACAGTGATTTAACCACGTTTTAGGAAATACTTTGTCGATGCCAGCATCAGCCACACGATGGCACTAGTAACTACAGTACGGACCTCAGAGCCTTGGGCAAGAAACTAAGGCATACATTTCTTTATAAGTTAAATTATTTTCTATTCGGTTCATGACATTTTTTTTCTAGCTACCAAAATAATAAGCATTTGATATGCTTTTATTTCTATTTTGTTAATTCAAAACTGTAGTATGGTTCTCAGAACTTACATACTTCGAAGTTTATTTCTGAAAAATCCATAATAAAATTTAACATGTTTTACAAGGATTCATTTGCTAATCAGCCGTCACTTACCTCGTACGAAAAAATTCACTGGAAGAGAAACAATTCAAATATACACGCAGAAGGCTATTTTTCAGAACCGATGTGCAAAATGTAGACACTTTCACTCACCCCCCACGTGCACCCCGATATGTGAGCCGTCACGCGCTTCGGTTCCAATCGACACCACTTCCTAGAGTTCTTATGTGAAAGTTGGACAGAATAGGCAATCCTGCCCCTGAAATTGTATGAGTCATATTTAATATTTGTGTCATATAGTTACTTTTTGGCATCTATGAGATTAATTAAAATAGCACTTCACCTTTCTTCACGAAGGAAAGCTACCCTTTTATACCTCCAGGTCTTTCACAGATGTATTCTGAACATACAAGGTTAAAAAATAAACATATTGTGATTGTAAGACCAACGTTTCCCCTTGAAATGGTTTATCATAATATTATGCTTAATTATGCAAATATGCTGGAGGCTTTTTTATGGGCGCATCAGCCAAATTCAAATACATTAAAGATGACAAATACATATTCATTTACACATTCAGCACATATATGCCTGTGTGCAGCATTCTATCAAGTTAACAAATAATGGCATCGGATGGTACAAATGCTAAAACGGGAGAAGGGATGGAACAAAGCTGTTTGACAAATGCTTGCGAAGAAATTCCTTCAGTAGAAATGATATAACATCTAAGGAAGTGCATCTATTTTGTTGGTCATTCTGCATGTCATTCTTTTAGGGGAAAAGGAATTTTAAAGGCGAGAAATAGATTGGTATAATTTTATTATACTTAATAGCAACTGAGGGTTTCTATTGTGCTGGTTTTTAAAAAAAGTATGTGGGAACAAGAAGAAATTTAAAAAGAGGTCCTGATCAAGTACTTTAATGAGATCTAAGATATCCAATAAAAATTTTCAACTATTTCCAAATATTTGGTAGAGAAAATACAGCTGACTATATAGCCAAAGAAAGAGGAATTTGTATCTCTCTTATAGTTGTCAGAGAGTCACATTTGTGAAAAATGTGACACATAATTTTCTATTTATTACTTCTTGGTGGTCTTTTAAATTTATTTTAAACAAAACTATCAAAATTTCAGAGTATTTGAGCATAATTTTGAGGTCACCAGCTTGTTTTGATGAGGAGCAGAGACATAGAAAACAGCCTACACTCCACCTATAAGCCCGGCTCTGTGCCGGGTCTTTCCACTTGCTACCTCAAGGCGAAACATCAAACTTGAGAATTAATCTTATTTTCATAAGTCAGAAATTAAAATGAACTTTTAAATATGTGATAAACTATCTTAAATTAGTCTCATTTTGTAAATGACACCATAATGGGCTTGTTAGCAAAAAAAAATAGTATTGCTATTGTTAGCAAACTTAATAAATGCACTCTAATTTTATGCCTTCTTGATGTGTTTGAATACAGTCATTTTAACAGCATGTTTTGCAAAAGCATTTCATAGATTTAAAATCTTTAAAAAGTAAATATAAGATTTATTAGATAAAATTTAAAATAAGACAAATTTACCATTGAATTAATTAATAAAATCTCACGATTGGACCTGCATAATAAAAACAATTTCAATTTCTCATGGCCTATTAAGTTTCCTCCACTTATGTACCATGACAGAAGTGGACTGACAGATGCTTTACTTGCACAACTGCATCGCAGTGGTTTATATTCATCACGGCAACCACGTGCCCAAATGACAAATATCCTAAAGTGCCTCTCTAGGGGTAAATCGCTTGAGTCCTTAGATGATGAGCATTATAATGGGGACATTCTTGAGAGGTTGTGCTTTGTAATATTTGGTAAAGTGTGAAGATATTCATATATAAGTGTAGAACTGGGACACTATAAATATCTGAGGAAATTGAAAATATTTCTGTATGTTTTTGTACTTAAAGATGCAAGTTTAGATGAAGATTTTAAGTGTTCACTGCACTGCAAGTGATAACATCAATTCAAGTTACTCTTCTATTTTAATGACAACTTTTCAGCTTATTTCCTTAAGAAAAGAAGTTGTTATTTTTACAATCATATATATTTTAGTAATTTTCGTTAGTTTTAGTGACCTCTGTATCCTTGCCTCAATGACAACAATGCTTTTTTTTTTTTTTTGGTTCCTAGTTTCAGAAAATTTACATAAGTACCTGCTTGAGGGAAGGAAACTTTCCACCCTAGCCAGACTGCTTTGGGGAGTGCTGTCCAGTGCTGAATTTTATTCTATTTTGTTTTGTTGCTCAGAACTACAGGCTTTGAACATGTGAAAAGTGTTATAAGAATTCGGCTATCTGGACTCTATCTCCTTTATTGAGAAAAGGAAGACTTGGAAATGACATGTCAGATTCGTAAATATAAGAATTTACCCATTTATGTCACAGATTTATGGTTAAGGAACACTTCAAAGGCCTCCTGAGTTGCTGAAACCCTGCCTTGTAAAATAAAATACCAGGCTTAAAAGCTCAGTGACAAATTTCTTGACAGTCCCTGAAACTTAGCCTATAATTGGTCAAAACTTGTGTTCTCTTTCATAGTGTTTCCACTGCAAAGGCAGCACAGGCACATGTAGTGCCCTCAAATGAAAGCAGGAAAAGAACAACACTGCTTAAGATTTGTGAAAATAGGGGTCGGGGAGATAGCTCAGCAGAATAAGCACTTGCCTGGCAAGTGCAAGGCCCTGAGTTCAATCCCCAGTGCCACAAAAAAAAAAAAAAAAAAAAAAAAAAAAAGAATTGTGAAAATAAGATGGCTGAGACTTTATCTTTTATGAGTGGTAATGTTTCCTTAGGACAGAGAATAAGAGGAGGTCATGTTACTAAATTAATCATTGCATCATTGCTTGGGGAACGACAGTACCTGTCAGAACTGTGGGTTCTTTATTGCTACCCCTTTCCCCAGTGATCTTGCTCAATTCCTGGGAATCAGCTTTGGGGAGCTCTCTTTTCCTATTCTTACAATCCACTTCTGTTGAATTTCTCCCCGCCTTTTTGACCTTGGTTATATGATCTCAACAACTACGAAGAAAAAAAAATGAAAATTCAATTTTGTCTCAGGAAATTTTGTTTACTTCTTCCCTTCCTTTAGAATCCATCAAGCTGTCCTGGGGCTAGGGGCTTTTCTCAAAGGGAAATCTTGTCCTCAAGTAAGTCAGAAAGCAACAGCTTTTGGAAAACTTGAACCAGCCACCACCCAGGTCCCTTAAGCAGAAGCTGCTGTCTTATTTTGGGCTCCTGCTTCAGAAGACCAGTACTATCAAATAACATCCGTCTAGCTGGATATCTGAAGTACCAATGACTGCTAGGTTTAACTTGGGTGTTAAACTTATATGTTACCTAGTTTTTCAAGCCCACTGAGGAAAAAGAAATATTACAAGAGATGAATATTGGGGAAAATCAAGTGAGGGGGAAGGGGAAGGGGAGAAGAAATGTATGCAAAATACTGTGTTATGTGTATGTACCAATCTTGCACAATGACTAGACTCATCATGTACTAATAAAAGTAAATATACTAATAAAAAATAAAAAAGGAAGCCCCAGACCAGAAGCAAAAGAAATAATCACTGTAGCAACATACAACTACTGATCGCAGTAGACAGAAGCTAGTAAAGCCAATACTATTAATGTAAGATAGAAAACACCATGAATAATAGATCCTCAAAACATAAGAAGAAACATGCATGTCCTATTTCATATCCATCCAATCACTATACGAAGTCAGGTTATTTTGAAATTCTAATTTAAAAAGTTTAGGTTTCAAAAAGCTGCAAAACCAGAAGAGCTGCAAAAACGTTTGATCATAAGCATTAATGGAGATGCATTTCAGCTAATGGATTTGTCTGATCTTGGATTTTATCATTTCCTCGCTCATCCTTTCATCCTTAGAGGTGAGAGGGGTCAGTAAGGGCAGAAGAGAAAGGGACTCGATTTACTATCTCCTTCCGCAGATGACAAATACATACATAACTGAGGATTTTTTTTTAAACTTCCACTTTGTCCAGGCATGAGAGCAAGACTGTGATGCAGGAAATAATTTTATGTAACATTTTTAGCAGGATTTTAGGATTGGAGATCATCAGAACATCTTGTTCAAAGAGTACTTGTCATTAATCAGGGCAGTCTCGTCTGAGTTCGGCAGTTCTAATATTCATGTGCAGGACAAGAAGAGCATTGTCACTTAAGCCCAAGTGGAGTTGATGAAACTGGACGTTCTTAGTTGAAGAGTGTCCAGAGAATGATCATATAGAATCTAAAAAGGACTTTCTTTTTACCAACACATATGTACAAAAGCTCAAAAAATTTTATAAAATGCTTTTAAAGGAAAGGTATATTTTAAGATGGTAAGACAAGGTTTTTTTTTTCATTCTACTTTTTGACTAAATGCAAAGGTGTTCTATAAATTCAGGTTCTTGGAGGCTACATGTCTATTCAAGGGTCTTTAAAAATAAAATCACATTGATTGGTAAGACACAGATCCTTGACACCAACTCTGATGCTAACATCAGCCAACTAAAGTGGAAGCTGATGGTAAAAAGTAATCAAAATTATCCTTTATGTGATTTTAGTCAACATACCAATTCTGATGTGGCTCTCAAAAATACGTTCTCTTACCTAAAATCACTAAATATTAAGCCAAAGAGGGACCATTAAAGTCAAATCATTGGTTCTCCTTAAGAAATGATCAAAAAGTAATGTCACAGACACAATTTTGTGGATAAAGGATTGTGCACGCAGAGTTCTCTCTGAGTGAATATATTTCTGTGTCTTTGCCAAGGACGAGCGTCTTCAATTAATAGTTCCTCTGATATCTGGAATTCTCCTGTTTAGGTCCTGAATGCTAAGTTCAAAGAACAGAAAATAAAGCAAGCCACCAAAAGAGAATACAATAGGAGATTTGAAGAGATGCTTCTCTTTATCTGCCAAGTGCCCGTTACAGGAAAGACAACCTTTTTGTGATAGTCACCACTGCCCCAAGATGGGTGGTGAACCATCAGCCCAGGCTGAGCCTCTGGGAGTGGAAAAGTTGCTCCCAATGTTTGCTGTCCCACTGTATGTGCCACCAACTGAAACCTAAGCACTTGGCCTCATCACATCTTTAAGAAATGATGCTAGTACTGATTTCCTATTAAATCTCAATCTATCATATCTACAAATAGGAGAACTCAAAAGCATTAAGTCCCTCAAATGAAAGACTCCAAAGAAAAATGGCCAGCTGAAATGAATAGGCATCACTTAGAAGTACAAATGGACATGAATACTTGAAAAAATGCTCGACATTTCTGGCCAACAGAGAAAGGTAAATTAAAGCAACACTGAGGCTCCATCTCACTCCAGAAGTGGTGGGTTTCATCAAGAAATCAAATAATAACAAATCTGGTGAGGCTGCAGGGGAAAAGGAATGCTTCTACATGGTTGGTGGGAGTGTAAGCTAGTGCAACCATTATGAAGATAAGTACAGAGGTTCTTCAAAAAACTAAAACTAGAAATTCCACTTGACCTAGCTATGTCCCTTCTAGTTAGCACTGTCGAAGTGCCAGACACCATACTGAGGTGACACATGCACACCCATGTTTTTGTCAGCACAATTGATAATAGCTGAATCTAGGAAGAACCCTGTGTGTCCACACATAGACAAATGGCTGAAGAAAACGAAGTATTTATGCAGATGGAGTACTACTCTGCAATGAAATAAGATAAACTAGAATCATTTGTAGGAAAATGACTGCCTCTACACACCATAATGTTAATTGGAATAAATCAAACACATGAGGTAAATATTGCATTCTCTTATATGAGAGACCCGAAATATAAAGAAATTGAAAAACAATTACAAAGCAAAATAAAAGATAATAGGAAACATGGAGATAGATCTTTTGCAAAAGGGAAGGGGACAAGGAGATAGAGAGAAGTGGGAGGGGAGGTGGAGGGAAGGGATGAAGAAAGAATGAAGGTGTGCTGTGTTCCTTTACCAGCTTCTTACAAGGCAAATCATTATGCACTAATAAAAATGAAAACTTGTATTCTGCCGATCTAACCCTGAGAACACATTGGAAAAACCCAAATGGATAGGCTTGCCATGAAGCAAGCAGCCTTTCTACTTCAAAGCTGTCAATTTTTGGGGAAAAAAAGAAAAGAAAAAGAAAAAAGCCGGAGAAAATATCCCAAATAAAAGAAGACTAAAGATACATGACAACTAACAGCAGTGTTTGATACCAAACTGGATTCCAGACAAGCCTTTAAAAAAAACTTCTGGCCATAAGAAATGACAAAAGTAGGTGAAATATAAATAAGCCCTGTGCATTAGGTAATGCATAGTGTTGATTGCTTGATTTTGATGATTCTACTGGGGCATCGTGAAATACTTAAGGAAGCAAAGGAACATCACACTTCACCTGACTCACGCGGAGAAAAGAAAAGAATGTCTAGGGCTGGCCAGATAGCTTAGCAGACTAAAGCCCCTCCTTAGGAAGGTGCAGGGAGTGGGGTTTGATCTATACTATGCCAGCCCCACCCCCAGGACACACTAAGACTGCAACTGAGACTAGGCGTGGTGACGAGAGCCTGTGATTCCAGCACTTGGGAGGCTAAAAACAGGAGGATCACTACGAGTCCAATCTGTGTAGTGAGACCCTGTAGACTTTGTACTACATATATATAAAAAAAGAATGTCTGTGTTCATACATTTGTACACACAGCCAGATAGGGGAGAAGTAGGAGAGAGTGACAGAAAACAGGAAAACAGTAGTGATAAAGTGCTAGCAGTTGGGAAATTGGGATGAGGTGTGAACAGTGTTTTGTAGTATTCTTGCAAGTTTTCCATAAGTCAAAAACTATGTCAAAATAAAAAACTATTAAAAAAAAGTTTTCAAAACCTTTAGCTGAGTATGCTGCTGATTCTTTGTGAGGACCTTCTCTGAACTCAGTTCTAATTTTCTTGCTTTCTGACGTCTATTCAAAAATTATCTCATTCTTTTTCTTTCCTTTTTGATCTTGCTTTTACATTCTTTTCTTGCTTCTGAGCCACCTGGGCCACACTGGTCCATGGAGCATGGAGAAGAGGTCAGGGACACCTGGCACATCAGGTTGGGCAGGGACCATCAGTTGTTGCGTGGCTAGGAGGCCTCCCACAGCACCCAGAGTCCTAATCCTTCTATCAGATAGGATTCTCAAACGCATGTGAGTATTCATCTTTCTATCTGTTCTCGGCATGAAATTCATCTCAGTAGGAAATATTATATATTTGATGGCTTGTTAAACCATATACACACTGAGAAGAGTGTACAGTGCATTGTAAAATCTCTTCCTTGAATTCCTGCTTCATGGATCTAACTTTGAAATACCAAGAGTAATATCTGAGCATATTCTCATAAGTATGATTTGGAGTCATGTCTGTTACTCAGTGGTGGACACCAGAATAGTAGACTCAAATATGCATCACATTTAAGTCTAGACTTTTTTGCATGGTCTAAGAGTCAAGCTTACTAGTGATTTGGAAGACCCTCCCATGAGCAAACAGATCGGGTAAATATCGTCAACAATATGGCTTATTCTTAACACGAACCACCCTCTGTAGAAGGCACAGGAAAGGACCCAACATGGCTTTTCTAATATTCAGGCCAAAGTGAATATTAGAGTTTTCTCAGTCTATTCATGAGAAAACATTAGCTAAGCTCAATTAGAGCTGAGAGGCATGCTGTCTAATATCTGACCAGTAGTGAACAAAACAGCAAATGTCTGTGAGAAAATAAAATATTAAAAACTCTCATGGATTAAAGAGACATGACATCAAGTGAATGCAGTGTGATATTCTGTTTTGGATTCTGGAAGAGAATAAACAACATATTAAAGGAAAAAACTAGCAAAATCTGAACAAGGTCAGTACTTTATCAGTAGTATCTTATATAGTAGCAGTGTTAATTTACTCTTTGTGATGAAAGTATTCTGGTTATATAAATTATTAACATGGGAGGAAGTTAGGTAAAGAGTGTACGTGTGAATCTGTACTAGGTCTATACCTTTGTATGTCTCTAAAATAATTTTGAAATAAAAATAAATTAGTGCTAGCAACTAATTCTCCTTAATATGCCTATAAAGTACTAGCTTGAATTTTTTGGAATAAAACACAGCATGTTAAGTCCTCAAATGTTATTTTATACCACACATAAACATTTTAAAACTTTTAACTCATACTTTAGTTAGTTGATACTTATAGACATATATGGAAGTATAGTTGCATAAATTTATCTTGTTTACACCAAATAAGATATTTACTTTAAATATCCTTTGAGGCAATGAGATGCTGCACTATGTGACCTAGTATTTTAATCATCTTCTTGATTAACATTCAGAATAAGAACCAGAGAAACATGCAGTGCAAGAAGAGCCAACTGATGAGATCAAGTGGTCCATCCTCCCATCTCTTTGAAAGCCTCAGTGAAGGCACCCCACAAGCTTAGAGGCCTCCCTTACTGTAGTCTGATTCTAGCCTTTCATGCCATTATTTCCATCTGCTAGAAACAAGTAGAAGAGCATGGTTTACTCTCTTACACAGGCATGGAAGAAAAGTTGAATTCATTGGAAGTGATGCCATCTTTAATTAGCCTCAGAAGACTGGTAGGGTTAACAGCTCCCCTCTACTTCTAGACTAAGAGCGACGCGGACTCATGCTGCATGTTAAGCCCTGCTTCTAAGGCCAAATGTACTTTTATGCAGCATCATATTGAACAGTGCACTTCTCCAAGGCTCTGGGAGGACTTGAAACAGAGGTTCATGTGGTTGTAGGATAGAAGTGTTTATATATTTTGCTTTTAATTGTTAGTTGGACAAATAGTTCTGAAAGTATAGGTAAGTGAATCCTATAATAATATTTTATCTACAAAGATATTCAGGTTTATTAGTATATAAGTTTATTTTATCTTATTAGATATGTTACAAAAATATATTATTAAATAAATTTCAAAAGGTATCTAAGACATTTTGAAACTGCTTGAAGTTTAACCCAACAATCTCTAATCTCTCTCTGCAAGACTCTCCAGTGTTTTTCCTAAAGCTGAAACTTGTAAGAATCTTTCTGCTTTCTTAATTCTATGAATGAGGAATCCTAATTATACTTTTCCCCTGGTGTTTTCCATTTAAATCCCTGGGTTAGAGTTGGAGGTGACTGGGGTATAGCAATTGTTGCTTCATGGAGCTACAACACCTTTGACACTCTCTGTGTTGGGGAACATTCTTATATTGCTGTGGGATTTAAGGAACAATGCCACAATGAGCTGTCTGCCTTCACTCAAATTCTGAGTGCTTTCATTAAACCACACTCACAGGCATACAATAGATTAAAAATACCTTGCACTTGAAGGTGTGACCTGCAATTTGAACTTTATAGAGTAGCCTATAAGGAAAACAGTCAAAGGATGTGTCTAGTGGTACATTCTTACTCTCAAATAACATGGTGTATGAGAAACTTGACAGCCCCAAATGCCACTATAGAACAGTGATGAATAGAAGAATAGAAATGGATGAACTATAGAAGAACATGTATTTCACTTTCCTTCTATTTCTCAAATACCTTTGCCTCAGCTGTTTGAAGCATGTGAATTTCAAGCAGAATTCATTTCCTATGGCTATTTGATATTAATATATTCAAATGGCTCACAATGTGGATTATGGCATTTCCATGGAATTCTTGGACCTTTCCTTAGAGTTTCCACTTGAAAACCTTGAGAGTTCTAATTCAGCCACTTTCCATATGACCTTGAACAGTGACTTTAAAAAGAAGCAGGCCTTAGTCTACTCATAAATGAGGAAGAGTAACAACATTACATCTTCTGTGTGGGAATGTTATGAATATTTCAATATTGCTATCAAGGTGTATTCCTCTGTTGGGTTCAAAGATGTCACAGAAAACCAGAATATTACTATTATTATCCCATCTAGCCTCTGTGAACTTTAACACTCACAGGTCCTGTCCTTGTATATATCTAGTCTGAAATATCTGGATTTGTTTTTTAAATTTCATCAAATTTCTAGCTCTGTCAATAATGTGCAAAGTCAAAGGTGAAACTTGGTATATTAAAACCAAAAATAATAATAATACACAGAGATTTAAAAACAGGCCAAAAAAGTAAACAAAGAACCCATGGAGGCTGTGGAGATTTTTGGGTCCCAGGTTAGAAAAGTTGTTACCCAGTAATGCCACACAAGGCAAGTCTCAATGTCACAGTGTAGGAGCTTTTATCTCTGAGGTGTCCGCATTCCATTAATTCTGCACCTTGGCATTTAGGAGACCTTGCACAGACCCTTAATCTACCTTGTCCAGGGCATTAGATACATTGAACACATTCTGGTATAGAGCGGAAATAAAAGTATTTGCCAAAGGGACACAAATAGGGTCTGGGATGAAGAGTAACTGCCTTGCATGTATAAGGTCTTGGGTTTGCTACCCAGGATTGTAAAACCAGAAAAACATAAAATAAAACAAAACCTTCCCCCAAATCTAAAAGGAACTATGCTGTACAGAATTTCTGTGCCTTGGATTTTTCCAGATAGTAATTTCATATATTCTGCCCCATTGGCCCATGGTGGTTATCAAATCCTACTCATTCAACTAAATATGGATAACAAATATGACATTTTCAATTTGACAACTATGTTCTAGTACAAGAGACTGAAGTCTTAATTAAATAGGTCAGTCACATTCTCCATAGAATTTTCTTTTCATAATCATTGCTAACAATGACCACTTACATGTATCTGTTTTTAATGAAGTCTCTCCAAGGGAGATATTTATTATACTAGCAGACAAGTGTTCAGATCTTTTCAGGAGAAAAGTCCCAGGATAGCTGACAAATAACCAATCCTCAAGCTTATGTAAAACTACATCTCAGAAGCTGAAAATTTCCTCAAGAGAAGCAGCAGGCAGGAGCACTTTATTTTGTCCTCTGTCTTCCCAGCTCTCTGCACTGGAATTTGCAGTCCTAGCAATTTGCTCATAAGTGTGCTCCATCCTAGGGTGTTTACTCAACAAGTGCGGGTTTATGAATAAGACAGGGAATGTGGTGTAGGGTAGACAGGACTCTTTTTCAGTTGAGTTCAGTTGAGTTATAAAGCTAATTTATGGGTCTGCATCATGTTAGTCTTAAAAGGGCAAATGAGAGCTAAGGAAACAGGGAGAGAAAGATGGAAGATAAGCATAAGTACTAGGTATATCTCAAAGAGATGCCCATGCAAGGATAGCAGTTTCTAGAGGAGCACTGGCAGCCCCAGCTCTGACGCTCACCCCTACCATACAGGCTCAAATGAATACCTCACCTTCTGGTTTACAAGCATGTGAGCAGGCAGAGCCATGGGTAGAGCAGCCACAAAGGGAAGTGTATCTCTGTGGGGCATTGTATTTCAAATAGAATATAACATTAGTCAGGAGGCTTTTAATAGTGAAAATACTATTGATTAAAAATAATCGATATGTAATTATTAATGAAAATATATGCTCTGTGACAGGAAGACATAAACACCTGGCAAAACTATTCGCTATGTCAGCTGAGACTATCATAGGTCATGTGTATTTCCTCCTCATTTAAATATATTATAAATTTTATATAGGAATTGGTTGTCCTATCATAAGTTCTATCAACTTCAGGCATGTAGAAAAATACAGAGTGAACCAATAAATGTGTCAAGTATGAACAACTGAAAAGAAGTCAAGTGTGATTTTTCCCTTGGTGAGAAGCAAAGACAGCCACCACCTCCAAGAATAGGCAAAAAGGAATATAGCAAAATTTTGCTTCTGCTATTGTCTTACTCACGTAAGTTTGTGACACACAACAACCACATCATCTTAGGGAACTGGTGCACACATGCATGTGGCATCCTGGTCATTTTTACTCCCCTCCTCCCTTACTCTTCTACCCCACATCCTCTTCCCATCTCCACAGTCCACCTCCCTGCTTTCTAGCATCTCTCGTTTATTCCACTCTTTAAATGATTTATATTTGAGGTTTCTCACATTAGAAAACCCAGGGCGTTTTTAACTTTTGGTGCCTGATTTGTTTCACTTAGTGTTATGGTCTCAAGGTCCATCCATTTTCATACAAATGGCTGAAACTTGACCTTCTCTGCAGCTGAGTAGTATTTCATTACAAATATATACTACACTTTCTTTAATCATTTGTCTATTAATGGGTACACAGATCACGTCCATAATTTAGCTATTGTGAATTGCGCTGTGATGAACAAGGCTACACTTGTATGCACTATTGTGATATAATAAGTGTAACTCTGCTGATGTTTGTTATGTTCTGTACACTAAAGCCTAGAACAGTTTGGTCTTGGTGTCTTGAGTTGTGAAGGATGTCGATGTCCTAAAGGATTCTTGGTCATTACCATGATGTAGGTCAAAGTTTTGGGGAGGCAAATTAACAATGATAGCGAGATCTTCTGTCAAAGCAAAAGCTTCCTTTGTTGGAGTCAGACGTATAGGTATACTACACATCTAAATGGATGAGTATGTGGTAAGTAGTATGTTTCCTACAAACGCCCCAAGTTAAACTGGCCAAAACAGATCAATATACTAGCTCACTTAAAACTTCCACAGGCCCCTCCTATTCAAGCTCAGGCTATTACGCCAGAGCTGCTGTACTCCCCATACAAGGGTTGCCTTGCTCTCTTGCTTCAAGACAGATGCTGGAGGGTCTGGGCCCATCTGCTTTCTTATACTTGTCTGTGGAGGGGCAAGAGAGACAGACAAAAAGTCCTTCTCATTAGTTGTGTTGAGCTGACCATCATGTCCAAGAATGCCATTTGAGGAATGGGATAAGCCCAATTTCCAGACAGAGTCCAGGTGAGGGGGACAAGATACTTTGATTTATGCAGACTAAGATTCAACCAAGGAGAAGGCTGGGGACAGAATCAACTTTGCCTGTCTCTCTGAGGGACCAGAGGAAACAGTCTGCTCCTGAACAAAGAATGTGGTGGTGGTGGCGGGTTGAATTCTGGTACATAGCAGGAAGAGGACAGTGAATACTGGGTAGGCAAGGAATGCTGGCCTTTCTGTGATAGTATACTCACAACAGGAAGGAACCATTATCGAGATATGAATCAGGAAACCCAGAATCTATTCCAAGGATTGACGTTAACAAATAACTTGTAAAGAAAATTGTGAAGTTTCTGGGTCTTGGCCACCGCAGCAATCATGAGATGATGTCCACATACGTCTGCAGCCCCATCCAGCTCTGTTATCAGATTGTTACTCATTGCCTACCACTCCCACTCTGATGGACACTCCCTAACACACAAAGCACCCATGAGGGCATATAGGTAAAAACTTTTAAAGGAGTAGTTTTCCTGGTAAATTCCCCCCACCCCCATTTATCTCATGGCAGATCAGCCAATTGCTATGACCTAGCAAAGCAAAACAGTGTGTGGTGCAATTATCTGGGAAATATAAGACCATCCATGCTATCAGATAATGCAGGGGAGGGTGGGCTTTGTTTCCCAGAACAATCTCCCTGGTAGCTGTTGATGGTCCTCAAATCCTCAGATAAATGGCCGGGGCTCCACTTTTCTTTGGCTGCATAACTCGGGCTCTTTGTGAATCAGGATCAAACTCCTTGCTGTACAGATAAGATCATTTATGCCACATTTAAAAAGCAAGGGTTCCTTTTGAAGGGCTCCTTTTACTCTCTGAGTGTCATCTGACTCTCTTTCACTATCCCAGAGGGTCTTGGGACCTACAGCAGAGGCCCTTGTGTTTCTACAATAATATATATCAACAATAAGTATGCTATGTGAATGAATTGAATTCACGGAAGGCTTTTGTCTTTCTACAAGGAGTTGAAAGACTTAAAGAAATAATTTCAACTGAAAATCTATGCACTGATGCCTATAAGTATCTTGATTTTTGGTATTTAATTGTTTTAAACTTATTTAAAACTTACAATGGCAAAAATAATAAGACCACTAATTTGTAACAAAAAATGGATCTCAGTGAAATATTAAAATTTTGCAAAGATCCACAAATAAAGAATCATCAATATATTATGATTCAACTAGTAAAAAAAAAAGAAAAGAAAAACCACACACATCATCAAAATACATTTAAAAAATGGAAACACAGCCTGAATTGTGGACTCGGCTCCATGCACTGGAGAGGTGACTTCCCTGAGAACCTTCTGCGGGTCTTACAGATGCTAATACCTTCTTATTTTCCCACGCTCACATCATATGCAAGCTCCATGTCAAGCATGCATTTGTAGAATACATAAGTAGTGGAATGAAACCGTATTAGCTCTTATTTGCAGCTGCGGCCAACCCCTGAGCCTAAACTCTAATTGGAATTACAGTAAATTTAAAAGCATTGGGTAGCCCAGGATCTGAAGAACATACTCAAAGCTGCCCCCGGGATGAAGATTTCTTCAAAATACACAGCACATGTTTGCAGTAGATAATGTTTGTGTTGCTTGTTGGGAGGTGGTACATGTGCAGAACACGTCTTAATTCCCTTTTCCATCGTTTTTCCCTTCTCTCCCTCCCCTCCCCTTCATCTCTTGATCTCCTGCCCCTTTGAGAAAGAGCTATCACCCTATTTCCTATCATCTGCCTTTTTATTTTGCTCTTTATTTATAATTTGAGCTTCTCATATTCTAAGAGAAAGCATGAGATGTTTAAGCTTGTGTGTCTGATTTATTTCATTTGACATCAAGGTCTCAAGGTGCACTTATTTTTCTTCAAATTACTCCTTTATCTTTTTTTGTGGTGTAAATATAATCTATTACAACCATTATGGCAATCACTATAGAGATTCCTCAAAAAAACTAAAACTAAACCTCCATCTGACCCAGTTAGTCCCTTTCTCAAAGGAGTTAAAGATACTTTGTTTAACAGTTATGACTTGAAGTCTTTGTTGATTTCTCTGTGAATTGGTTTGAACAATAATAAATTTATGGAGAAACATACTCTGTATTTATGAAAGTCTTATTCCTCTTCTACCAAAAGTAATTTTCAAAGAGCTGTTGGTTTCTGGATTCTTCCCCACTGAAATGAGCAAGCTCCCACTTTAAATGTCTCCTGATTTTGCTGGCTGCTTCTCAGGCTAATAAAAGCTGCTAAATCACTCCCTGGACAAAGGTCCCCACTGTGGTGCATGAAAAAGAAGATTTACAGTCATATGCTATGCTGAACAGCCTTGTCCAGGGCAACACAGTGCCCCGCGTCTGTGACGGGCTAAAACAAACTGCAGGCTAGCTCTGATTTCAGCCTTACATAACAGGGCAGCCAGCCTGTAGTTACAGTGCTTAGGAGAATAAACTGCATTGGGAGGGGGCTGTGGGGGCGCAGGAGGGGAGGCCAGGCCATTCGATTAGCATGTGCCTCGTTTTAATGACTGATTTCTTCAGATAGCCGATTCCCAGTGTTGAATTAGCCTCTAGGGCCATTTGTTTTTCTCCACGTCTTTCCTTGCTCGGCTTTTCTGCACACAGGCACCCTCAATCATACCCTTTAGTAACACTGCCCAAATGTTGGGGCAACTGTACTGTATTTGGTCATACTAACAACTGCAGAAAGGAGATGCCCAGGTGAAGTTCTAGGATGACAAGATCTCTTTTTAGCAGGGACTGAATTTGTAATGCCATCTTGCTAGCAAGAAAAGCAGGGGGTACTCTGCTATGGTCTGGTGCTACCAAATATTCACTGCTCATCTGGATTTGCAGGTTTGCATTTCAACTGTCTTTCCACTTGTACTAGGACTTTTGTATTAATTCATTCAACAAATAAGCAAACAGAAAGCTTGTATTGAAGCTACAATCAGATAAATGCTTGTGAAAATAGTGGACCTCTATTTGTATTCTCTCTCTCACTCTCTCTCTCTCTCTCTCTCTCTCATAATTCAAATTGTGTTGGGAAGAGGCTGTGCTTCAGGTAGCTCTAAACTCCCTTCTAAGGTTAGCCATGGTTAATAGAGCTGGCTGTTCCTGCTCATTATTTATGCAGCTTCCAAACAACAAACTCCTGCAACTGTCCAAAAAGAAATGAAAGAGCCAAGCACTTGGGTGAAGTATACCTCTCGCTGATGTAGGATAGGAAGGCACAGACAAAAGCAATGACGAATGGGCCCGGCCCAGGCAGCTCAGGTTGCAGTCACAGGGAAAGGAAGGAAGCTCAGTTCAAGATGCAAACAGACAGGACCAAGAGCCAGGAAGCCTGGGTTCTAGGTCTGGTTTTGGAGCTAGGTGGGGTCATCCTAAGGGAATCACTTTATTCGCTGATTCTGAGTCTCACCTGTGCAATCAAGAACTTGGATACCAGTGGTCGTCACAGTGAATGGTGCACCGAGTTCATTTCTAGGGCTTGTCAAAGCCTGCTTGCTGGGCTACACCTTTCCAGTGTGATTAGGCAGGTCTACAGGGTGGGGCCCAGGAATTTGGATTTCTAACAATTACTCAGGTGATGCTGGTACTGTTGATGGAGGAATCACTCACTAAGAACAATTGAACAAGGTGATTTCCAAAGTCTCTATGCACCCAAAAGAGCTGCACACCCTTGCTTGCGGGTCTTGCACACATCAGAAACACTGAGTATTGGTCATAATGTCTTCTTGGGGTTTAGTGGAAATCCATTCATTTTATTTGAAGTTATTTGCTTGATAGATCAAACAGAAGGTGATGATTGATAAATTTCTACTTGAAAGTGAAAAATGTTCATTTTTTAAATAGGAAGAAAGTTGTCAATCAATGAATGTGAAAATTAGATACAGGGGGAAATTCATTTGTTAAGTTTCTGGTGATGACACCCATAGTTTCTCTTTGAATTTATTTATTTCTGGTATCTAAAATCACATTTGTGCCACAAACTTCACATCCCCTGTTGATGAATGGTATACTTAGTGCTTGGGATACAAGTGTGGTCAGTCTAGTCAATATTAAATTATATGATGTAAATTCTGGTTCTTATTCTGTTTTTTTAAAAATGTATTTTGTACAGGGTCTACAGGGTCTCACTACACAGATTGGGCTCATTGTGATCCTCCTGTTTTCAGTCTTATTCTGTTTTTGACAAAATAAAACTTCAGAAAACGAATTTCATTACTCTGGGTCTCTCATAATTCTTATTTGTAAAACAAAGCAATCTTGCTCAGAATTAACAGCATTTGTGATTCTAAATTCTCAAAAATGTAAGTAAATGAAATGTTTGATTTCTGAGTCAGAAACAAAATATAAGTCAAGCTACATACTTCTCCTGGGATGGCTCTAGATGAGAGAAAAAA
>NDGN011489772.1:0-13477 GCA_002564285.1 Tympanoctomys barrerae | reverse complement strand
AGTTTCAGATCTTGAAGACGCTGGTGCAGCTAGTGAAAAGGTAAGAAAGGATCTCTTAAAAACTGAGATATGATATCTCTACTTCCCTCTTGTACTGTACTAGGTTCTGTTCTTGCAGTTTGCCAATGGCCTTGTATTTATTTTTCTTAAGCCAGAGATATAAAGGGCTATCAAAGGCAGATTAAAGCCAACCAATTTCACAAAAATCTCAACAATGAATATGTAGGGATCAGATGCTCCAATTGTGCATGGCAGTCCCTAGGTAGCCAACATGACTACTAAGATGTGTTGACTCTAGGATTTGGTACAACATCCCAGAGAAGTGAAAATGTAAATTATTTTTAAGGCCCGTTCCTAACAGAAATTTGTAGCCAAATTAATATATAAGATTTGAATGTATGGCACTCAAAAGAAAATCCATAGGGACCTACAGACAGGAGAGCATGCATGCAAACACACCATCACTTATTGGCCACAACACCTCTTGCACCAAGCAAGAATCCAAATGCTGTTCAAAAACTTCACTCTGCAGTTCTAGGCACAACAACTTTAGAGCACTAGGATCAGAAGCTGGGATCTTCAAAGTGCACAAAATCATCTTCATTAGACTGGTAAAAACCAGGATGACTACTCAACTGTTACACTTGCCTCATATATGCAATGGGGTGAGGACTCCAGCACAGCACCTGGGCTTGTACAGGTATCATGGGAGGCAGTAGAGGACCCATGGGATCTCAGGGTACTTGTTTTACACTTCCACAAAGTCTCAAGAGGGCTGGAACACCATAGGCTGATTGCAGCACCACGTCAAGGTTCTGTACCTGCACATCTGGTGCTAAGGAGCTGAGGCATCTCACCTACTATAGTTGGTTTTCTTCTTAAGACTTAGCTTGGCTACTGTGTGCTACAGCACTGGTGTCTGCAGCCCACTGGGTACTCCATGGCAAATTGATACCAATGTTGAATTGGCTGAAACCTAAGATGTAACTATTGACCAACACTTAAGGCAGGAATTGAAACTAGAAAACCCATTCTTGTCCTCAACTCCAAGCTACATCTTAGGAACATTATGAAGATTTCCCAGACCCTTCACAGGATGATATAAGTGAGGAAGAACTTTGGCCTTCCTCATACTTAGTGATGATCTGTCTTTGGTATTCACAGCAGAGAAAATCCACAGAATCCTAAATGCCTGGTGTCAGTCTAAATGGGCAAAAACCAGTGGCATCATTGCTAAGAACCTCGGGGAAGGAGACCAAAGAAAAAGGTCTGTGAAATCCTCTACCACCAAGAGACAGCTTTCTCCTGGCCATCTGCACCTGGCTCATCACATATCTCTGTCACCTCCAGTGAATAGTAGTAAGTATGCAAAAGGGTCAGAAGCTAAGGGCTTATAAATGGCCCTGTGTCCACTACAATCCTAGGGACAACCCGACTACCCTGCAGGATCTCCTGTTACAGCTTCAGAGCACTGCAGACATGTTTTGTTCCATTTATCTGCCCTCCACAAGGAAGACACTCAAGGGAATGAATATCAGCCTCAGACTCGCTGCAGCCATTCTCAGCCTGATTGTCCAGCATGGAGGCTCATTCAAGGAAAAACCCCGAGAGCTTTTGTAGCTGAAAATATAAAATTCAACAAGTCTGCATTTTCTAAAGACCAATGACAGAGGGAGATATTGTAGGAATACACAACTGCTTGGTATCCATGACTCTAGAGTTTATTATAGTTATTTTAGCTATTTTAGGCTGTTTAGTTACTAACTCAAGTATTGGCTAACATGCTCAGATAACAGAACAAAATATCATACCATATGGTCATTTGTCAAGGCTATGTAAATTTGCAATATCCGCACAGGTGAAATTTTTATGCTACCCATGGAAGAGACTGACACAATAAGAATTTACTATGTTCTCCATCTTGCCATGGTTACCATAAAGCACTCTGGGCTAGCAGTTTGGAAATGCATTCTCAGTGTTAGACACCAGATACCTTTCTACTAGCTAAAAAACACATGCTGCTATACTAGACAATGAAAAATGTGGTTTATACAAAAGGTGTCCAGATATAATTTCCTCCCTTTGGTTAAAACTTTAGTATTTCTTTGTAGGTTACACTTGGAAGTAATCTTTTTCTTTAGGAGTTGCTATCTTTTTAAAGAGAAACAAATGATACAAGATTTCAAAACAAGTGTAACAGTGGTTACATATTATCTTCAAAGTTGTTGCTCAGGTTTCAAGATATAGGCATGAAAAATTGATCAAATATGAGCACCAATCTTTTCAATAAAGAAATTAGTGTATCATGTATATTTTTCACTTTACCTTTTTTCTTCTCTTCTCCAAGTTTCTTTTTCCTTTTGAACAATTTCTTTCCAATTCCCAAAGACTATTGTACATTTTGGATCTTACTCTTTCTGCTTTTCACTCAGGAGACAATATGTTTACACATGTAAGTTGATTTATTTCACTTATGAGTATGGTCTCAAGTTGCATCCATTCACCTGTAATACTCTCAAGTTTATCCTTTATGGCCGAGTATTCCATTATAAAAAGATACACCCCTCAGTTGATGGGCCTTTGAATTATTTTGAAAATTTAGTTAAGAAAAATCATGCTTGTACATACATGTCACTGTGGTCTAATATTTTGAATTCTTCTGGGCAAATACCCAGAAGGGAATAGCTGTTTCCTTTTAACATTCCAAACACTTCATATCAAGTGCTCATGTTCTCTAAGACACAGACAAGGCTTTCATTTCTAATTGCACTGATGTGGATCTTTTATTTTCAAAATAAGATTGGGAGTGTATTCTTTTGAGGAAATAGCACTGTAATTTACTCTTGCATTTTTTGTCTGAATTTCATTGGTTTCTCCAATGGGGTTATCATTTTCTTCCCATGTACTATCTTTGGATTTGTATTGTTTTCTAGGACCCTAAGGTGGATTATTAGACTAGGGCTTGCTGTTTTTCTGATCTAGGAATTCACAGCTATGAGAACTGCTTTCACTGAACCCAGATATTCTGGCAAGTTATACTGGCATTGTTTTCGAGGAATTGTTTCACTTATTACTTATGTAACTCATTGTCTATTCAAGCATGTATTATTTAATTTCCTTGTATTTACATCATTTCTGATTTATTTTGTCATTAATTTCTAGTTTCAATGCACTATAATCTGATGATAAATTCAATATGATAGTTTATCCTTTTATATTTATGTAGGCTTGCTTCATGAGCTAGTATGTAGTCTTTTCCGGAGCAAGTTCCACGTGTTAACAATGTATTTTGTTGAATGGAACATTGCAGAGATTAAACCTGTTTGAAGGTTTCGTTCAACTCTTTTTTTTGTCTAGTTGATCTATCTATGACAGCATGGTACTGTGTATCCCTCTAGAATTGTGCTGATGTTTATCTCATTTTTATGTCCAGTTTATTTTATGAAATTCAGTGCATCCTTTTTGGTGCACACTCTGAACTTATTTTGATGAATGGATACCCTAGTATGTAGTGACCTCTGTCTGTTCTCATCAGCTTTCACTTGAAGTCCCTTTTTGTGAAGAGTTTGGCTGCTCCCATTTCTTTGCATCCTTAACCATGTTTCTTGTATACAGCACACTACGGGGGAAGGAGGCAAATCTGCCAATCCTTGAGACAATTCACATTGGCAGCTATTACTGAATGGCATAAACTCGTTCCTTTCAATGCATTATTTTCTTGTTGCTGCCTCTTTTTTCGTCCCTTCTGCATAACTGCTTACCTTACCTTCTCACTTGGTATTCATTCTATTTGACATGTTGGTCTTGTTAGTATCAGTGTCTCTAAGATACACTTGAGAATTTTTGGAGTGCTGGTTAGAAAGTCAAATTTCAAGTGCTTCTTGTTAAGGAAAAAGCTTATTTCTCCATCAGGTTTGGAAGTCCTCCATCGTAGGAGCTCCAGTCTGTGTTCACAGTGGAAATAGTCTCCTGGATTTCATCATAGACCCTTCATCCTGCAGCACTGATCCTTCAGTCTCCTATATGGATTCACATGGGATACTCTAGTGAGGCCTAGGAATAGACTGGGCCTCTCAGAACCCCAATTTGCTGACAGTGCTTCTGTACTCTCCCACACCCAGCTTTCTGAGCAGCCATTGGAAGAAAGTCTTACACTCCTTTATATTTAAGGGACTTTATCTTGTTTACCTTGTACTGCATTGGTTTCTCTAGGAAACACTGCTACAAAGAGGAAGGCTCATCACCCCAACCTTCAGACAAACAAGGAAGAGAACTGAACTTCTAAGCAGATGCTGTATTTGCCCCACAGCCTCCTTGGGTGTCTGCAGTCTGGAGCAATCTCTTACTGAGCATGACAGGCCTGAGCATGGGGACTTCCAAGAACACTGAGGACATGTCCACCCAGTGTTCTGTCTCCAATGTCAAAACAGGCAGATCAGGAAGTGAAAGAAGACCCTTCATGCCACTTGAAGGATGAGCACAACCCCAGGCTGGTCTAACTGCATGCTGTCTGCCAAGTACTCTGCATAGCAAAGTGTAGACATTTGCAGGCAGATCACCTTAGAAGGAAAAAAGACAAACCCCCAAAAAAAGAAAATGACCCATAAGGGCCATTTAAATACCACCTGCTCTCCAATGACTCATTTTTTACCAGTACATAGTCAAAGTGAATCTTTTAGAAAGTAAAATAATCAAGCTCCACATGTCAGGGAAAGAAATATTTTCTTATCAACCTCCACTTCTCCATGCCCTGCAGTCAAAGAACTTCAGAGAGGTCTGGGAAAGCACACACAGGAATCACCATTCACTACATAGAACAGCTAATTGTTTATGTATTTCTGTACCAGAAAGTGAAACAAAGGCATCACAGCTCATGGTGCTTGCCATGTAAAGAATTTATTTCATGTTCCACTGAAACTTCTTTGCCTATAATGATGAATGCATAGTATGCTTTTGCCACCACTGTTATGACATTATATTTGCATCAATGAACTTAAGGCCAAAAGGGCAATCACACCAAGTCCCAGCATCAGATCCATGTGATACCAATGACTGCACACCTTTACCCCAACAGATACATGAGGCAGTGCACCACAATGATGATCAGTCCAGCAAGGGCCCACCATGTCTGGTCAGAAAGCACCGTTAGGTCTAACCACAAGTTTGCAGAGTCATTCTAAGGGAGGACTCACCCTAGGGAAATAGCGCCCAGAAGCCACTTGAAAATTCTGGTTGGGAGCCCTGCCCCCAACTCTCCCACATCTGTACCCTGCTGACTACATCATTTTATCTGAATGCATAGCTCATAATTCTATAGAAATTTGATTACAATCCTCAGTATCCAGGGAACTTAAACCTGCCTGTCTATTCACACTGTGGGCTTAGTAGCTATGGTGCTACTGTTGGGATCTCAGGCTGACACCGAATTTGCCCTTGTAGATCTTGGCCTCTGCTTAGGATACACATACAATTTTTTACAAGCTTCTATGTTGATGACAAGTCTAAGATCAGGAAGCATGGGTCAAGTAAAAATGAGAAGTAGGAGCTAGAAGTTTGCAGTTCCAATAACTAGATGGAGAACCCCTCCCAACATAGTCCTCCACCTTGCCTGGGGAAGATCACTTGTGCCTCTTTCCCACAGGGCCAAGACAGTGAAAGCAGGAGATGCCAGAATAGGTCACAAGCGCACTGACCCTTCTTCCCTAGGCTTCCTGGATTTCTATGGAAATAGGCAACTCGAAGAAAGATGTCATGCTAAGACATATGTGAATCGGGATAAATATCTAAGTAAAGAGACTAGAAACACATGTCTCCCTTTGTCTTGCTGTGTGCCATTTTGGATCTGTCAAAATTCTGCCAGTACGGTGGCCACAACCTTATTGAATCCCTTAATCTTGTCACTCCAGGTCTAACTTTTGTTAGTAAGCTATCCAGTGCCATGATTCATTTTCTTGGTCCAAATTGGATATTCTAAAAGAGAAGAGGCAAAGGAGGCACAAACCCGAGTCAGCAATGTTTATGAGCTGGTAACAACTTCAAATTGAGAAGATGCCGTGACACAGGCATATTTATCCTGAAGAGTACCTGGAATGACCTGAAGAGACCCCAAGCTTAGCGTTGCTATTTTAACTCAATATACACATCTTATGGGCCACCTGGAACATGGCCAAGACCCAAAGACACATGGAAAGTCTTCCTAAGTGTAATAGATCAGAAGCACATGTGTAAATATACTGTATCCCTAGTGTAAGAACCTGAAGGAATAAAATCTGAAAGGAATATGATAAGATGGAAAGAAACTGATCATAAGGGAAAAAAGCAATAAAAATGAGGGAAAAGGAAAAAAGTTAGGGACAAAAATAATACAAGTATATATTGGGGGATAGCAGAGTTGATTGTAATACTGAGGTTCAGTTTTTTGAAAGTAGTAGTAAAAATTTAAAATTTCCATCTTTCAGGGTGAGATGGAATCTCAGTGATATTTTAATTTGAATAATTCTAACCTTTACTCTTTGAAAAATAGAAGTTTCACATTGACTATATGCTATCGTCTATATTCTGAACAACCTCAAAGACAGCAAAATGCAATACAAAAACCAAAGGTAAATACCTCTCATCTTGTTCTAAGCATATATCATTTAGAATGTCTTCTCAATTAGTATTCCTTAAATTTTAAAATATAAAGTAAAAAGCATAAGAAAAAAATTAAAGTGTATTGAAATCATTTAATTTTGCCAATTTTGCACACCTATATCTATTAATCTTAGCAACATATTTAAAAAGGAAAATATGCAATATAACTACCACTGTTAAATTTTTATTTTCGTTTTGAAACTCTGCCATTTGTACAGTTGCTTGTTACTGTTTTTGTTTCTATTTTCACTTTCTAAAATAAAAACTAAGTTGTGGGAATAAAAAGCGGCTTCATAATTAAATCCTGGACCATTCTACCCTCAGATCTTGCAATGAAGAAACCACCTCTTTGCTATCTTGAGAGCAAAGCCAGAGCAGCTAAGTAGGAATAGTGATGAAGGAAAGAGAAAGGGATCGAGGGGATGCGGAAAATAAGGAAAAGATTAAAAGGACACTAGAAAGGAATCGAAAATGAAAATGTAAAAAAGGAAAAATTTCTCAAGAACATGTAAGGTAGCAAATTCCTCCTGGACCCTCTTCAGGGAATTTTGAAACTCAACAAGTCCACGGGACATTTCTCTCCTAGATTTGGCATATTCGGTAAATTGATCAGTGATTTCATAAAAAGTGAAGAAACACAATAAAGTGTTGAAGCACAAGCCTAATAAGAGAGGAGAGTTGAAAACCACATACCAATCCTCAGTCCCAGGGAAGCAGAGCCCTGGGTCCTATCCAGGGCCTGAGGACAGGGATGCCACACAGGGAGGTCACCGCTATGCCATTCACTGGGAAAGGACTTCCCAACACTTGTAAGTATTGTGTCTTGGCCTTAGAAGGTCACAGATCCCAGGCAGTGGCTAGCACAACGCTTTCCCAGGAAGGGATGAGGAAGTCAGTTTCCATAGTGGGCTCTAGTCCCTTGAGCCCACCGAGGTGCTCCTGGTACCAGCTCTGGACAACGAACTACTTGCACCCACATGAGTAACAGAGCCCTGTGCCTCCTGCATTTGGGTCAGATATACTAATGAAATGGCCAGGTACCATATAACATACTTCAGAAAGTCAGAGGAGAAGGTACCGAGAAAGATGCACCTATGAAAGATGAGAAGCCCAGGAAAGCTGTGAGCTGCAACCTTGGATAGAGTTGTCCAGGTCTTCAGTGTCTATGTTCACAGAAAACTGCTTTTCTCAGCTCTCTAAGCCATTTTGGAGCCTGATGTTATACTCTCATCACTAATTTCAGAGGTGTGTTAGTAATAACCTCGAGAATATAATAAGCTTATCAACTTCTGTTTCATCTGTAGTGCTTCTATACTCTTTATTTCCCCATTAAGATTAACATAATAGAAAAAGCTTCTCAAGTCAAAACCTACATCAGGTCTACTACTGTCTCCTTCCTAATGGGACACAGGGAGTGCTGTGTTAACAACGACATTGCTCCACCAAATGACTTTAATGCAGCATTCTTGATGGAGCAATGTCTTCTCTGGGAGTTGCAAGATACTCTGGGACTTTATAGCTCTATGTTGTCACCACAGAAGATCATCACATTGGATTTCACACATGATACTTTACTGATAATGTGCACACTTCCAATCCATGTCAGCCCAAAAAGCAGGAGAAGCCCAGTCATGTTCATTAGACACATGTACAGCTTGATTCTTAGGGGCCCCAAAGGAGCCATCACCACACTTCTCCTGGTGGAGGTGATTTGAGTAGAAAGTCAATGCAAAAATTATATATTATATGCAGGCTCAGGTCTTAGGTGCCAAGTGGGTTACATTTTTTACAAGATAAAAGTAGAAAAATGGTCAAATGGTATCTCGGGCCCCAAATTTCCATGGTGTTATAATGCCATGGGGTCAAACGCCATGGTGCCAAAGCTATTGAAATGGTACAAAGGTTCCCGTGAAGACTACCAAGTCCATTCAAGTTTAGAAGTGGACTTCACTCAGGCCAAAGGGCCAATTTTTTTCAGTATTAGGAATTGAATTCGAGATGTTGCACTTGTCAGGCAGGTGCCATCAGAGAGCCAAGATTGGATAAGTTACTCACCGTCTTGTGGCAATTGTCCATTGAATCACTCCTTCAGGTTCCCATGTGCATATCAAACCTAAGAGATGGTTTCCATTGCTATCTCACCTTACTTCAGTGTGCAATCTGCCTAGCATATTCTCTGCCTTCTGTTCTCAGTCTAACGTCACTGAGGCCATTCAGGTAAGAGAAATGAACAGGGTCAGAACATCATTTCCAACAAACGTAGGGCCAGAGCTTGATCCAGAGAATGCTCCCCATTCCAACCATGGTCATAATGACTGCAGTTCATGAACTCCAGACATTTTTCCTTGGTCTAGAGGAGCCTAAAGCCTACACAGTTCCTACCATCTATGGCTGACGGTGCTAAATTGGAGGTCCGGTTGACTGAAGTAAAGTTGTCAAAAGATGGCTGTCATAAATCCTGTAGAACAGAACACTGAGTCAACAAACAGAGTTGCTACAATATCTCCTCAGACCTGAGGACTACTTAGGGTCAAGTTCAGTTGGGTTTGCCCCCAAGAACTCACCTTTTTAATCATTTTGCTATCCAAATATGTTCTCTTTTAGTCCTTGTTTCAGGTTCTTACTAACTATAGGCTCAGAAAAATACCATTTGGATCAAGAGAAATACATGTCCAAGTGTAATTTAGGAAGGAAAAAAACCGATCAGACATACTAGCCCGTCATTTATTTTTCCTCAACTTTCCTCAAGCCAACCTGGAATTGTAAGAAAAAAAAAGATTCAAAAATTAAAATGAGATGCTATAGAGGGACCAGCCAGAATAGAAGTCAGGGGCCTTCAGACTCACAGATGCAACACATTAGAATACAAGATGGGATCCAGTGGCCCCTCTATCAATTAAAAACTCCCTCCGCCTACCCAAATCAGCCTGTTAATAGCTGCCATATCTCACTGAAAGGTTACTCAAACTATTTGTTGGTTAGTGATGGTGTCCCACAAGGGTAATACTCTGTTCCTAGCAGCAACTCTGCATGGTCTATTTCAGGCAAACAGCTCAAGCAGAGAACTTGGGTTATAGCACCTATAGATAGGTACATCAGGGCACCAAGTGGTATCAGTATCATACTTCCTTTGGTGGTTGTCAACTTCAGTGGAAATTTCCAGCTACACTGGGTCACCCAGGAATGCCCAGATGCATTGATTCTACAAGTGGACCACATAAAAACAACAGAGATAGACTTCATGCTGCTTTTCCTTAGAAAAGCTTCAGTTGACTTCTGGTCCTCCATCTGGTCAAGGATGGCTGCTGTTCTCTTCAAACGAAGTCTGATCTTTGCTTTTGTATGGAGCTCTAGCTCCTGGCTCAGGACAGATCCCTCACCTGTGGCACACATGCTTCAGGTCTGGCCCTCGAATTTCCTGCTGCAGACCTTTAAGTCCTCCATTGGTAATCATGCAGCCTCATGATATGAACTCATACAAAACACTGCCATGGACCCCAGGCCCTTGTCCCAATTCTTCGGATCTCCAGTGCACTCTTACAGGTGACTCTGTGGGAAAATTGTATAAGCAAATCTTCAAAAGTTCCATGTCCTAAATGTTAACGTTTGCTCTTGACAATCACCGACTCCCTTATTTCCCATGACCTTATAGAGAATGAAAGACTTTCAAGTATATTCTTGAAAAAAATGCCATTATGAACTACATGTGGAATTCAAGAGCCACAAGGAATCTTACTCCATCATAGCCTGGCCCTGTGCATGCACATTCACACTTTTAGGAACCCATGAACTAGATGCAGACAAGGCAAATCTCCCATCAATGGCAGACTAGGCTGCAGGATGTTTCAATCTTAGCTAAGTTACCCTTCTCAGAGTGCATGCAATTATGAATTATACTTGTTAAAGATACATGGATTGAGTGCTCAATCAAGCCAATCATATTAGCAAATACTGAATTGAGGGATGAAAATAGTGTATGAATGACAACCATGAGAACACACACACATTGGATTCTTATGAAGCAGCCATATCGGGACAGATTCTATTCGACTGGCACTGATCAGTAAGGCAGTCAAGATGTCATTCAAGGAAATGGAAAACACCTTAACTGTTGTAAATATAAGTGAAATTTTCCAACAAGCAGTTAGCTAATGACTTAGTGAAAGGTTTGTACGATGCTTAGTTGTCTCGTTTCTTTCCATAGGATAAATTGAGTATTTCTGAGAAGGTCACAACCCACAGTGTCTTATAAGTATTCAGTGATGTGTATAGCTTCTCTCTTGATTTGTATGTTGGTCCCTTGCTTTCTTTTGATTGGATTCAATGCACACCTATCCCTCTCTTCCTCCAGTTTCATCAAGATTGTAAAATCCAGTGCTAAGGAAAAACCAGAGTTTCAATAGTCAGCATAGTTTGAAGAATCGTAGAACCATCGGTCTCAGGTAATGTGCGCCCTAGTGCCCGTAATAGTTATTTCCTTTTTGCCGATTTTAATACATTCATATTTTGAATGTAGAACTTGAAATAAGTTCACTGACTGCTAAGAAAATTTCTTATGAAATCCAAGTAGAGAAAGAGTAGAGGAAAGGATGTGATCTTGGATACAGATCTTTCCTGCGGAGCTCCCCACCTGTGTAGGGCCATATGCTCTAGAACCACCTGCTTATGTCCTTCAGTGAGCTACGACAGTGGATCAGGCAATTTCTGTCATAGAGGGAAAGTGTTGGAGATGAGGTGAGCTTTGAGGTGCTAGCAGTGGCAGGTGATTGGTGGCACATGGACTCAGATGTGTTGGGAACTCAGCTGTACTTTTCTTCTGGACAAGTATGGGTTCCTGCATAAGTGGGCATTGGCACGTGGAGTCCACTTGTTTCTTTAAGGCCTCATCGCAGCAGGCACTTGGAGGACTGAGTGGTGTCCCAAGCTGTCCTTACAGCTCAGTATCTTCCAAAAAAAAAAAAAAGCCTGCCTAGAATGGTATTTCATGAAGTCAGTCCATTCAGCATGGTGAGACATCATTAGTCATGACACAACTACACTTGAGTGTCATTGAGACTCAACTCTGGCAAACCTCCAACATGCAGGCCCAGCAGAAAGAAATCTCAGCTGGCCCTCCAGGACACCAGCCCTACTGTGTTATATGTGGTCACAGAGACACTGGTTTAAAGATAATGATGGCATTTAGTCCAGGAGGTGAAAATTTCTTTCCACTATACCAAGTGGCTCCTGCAGTCTAAAGGCCTTCTCCTCCAGCATGTGCAGGAAATCATTCACGTGAGCAGAACTTTGTCCAAGGAGTGAAGCAGCAGTTTTCATAGGGGAGGAATAACCTCCAGAGGGTGGAGTTAAGCAACTACCTTGCTATTTTAATGTCAATAAAATGTAAATATTTTGTGACAAAGGAAGCACATGTTTGATAACAACATACTTCACTCTCAACTGGAGACTTCTGTGATTCCAAACTGAAACCCCAAGTTTTATACAAATATTCTTCCCACTCAAGCTGTTGTGTCTGGGTGAGAGATTAACAGCAGGATGTGATGAGGCTGTCTTATGCCAATGAGGCTATGTCACAGCTGTTTTCAGGCAAGAGACACTCAGCTGTACTCCATGTGGCCATTCATGCAGGACATTCAGGACCCCTTGCTTCTGAGCACCTGTGTAGCTTTGCACAAAGTGGAGGTCAGCAAGATGTGCTAACAGGATCATGGTTCCCATAGGTTTCTATAAGCACAAGAACTAAGAACCAGTTTGGAAAGAGTCTGGAGTGGTGGCTGTGCACGCTGAAGGCATTTCCTATTCATACATAGAGTCAGAGGCTCCCATAATGTGGTTTCTGAGTCTGACCTCCAGGGACCATCAGTTCATGATCTGTACTCAGGGTTACTGAATAGAAACAAATAGAATGTCATCATTTCTGTTAGGAAGGGATGTTGTCCATACTGAAAAGCAAAAAAGCTTTGCTTAGAAAAGATGCTCATTTTTGCACACCCCACAATCTGTATCCATTCTGAGGGCACTCTCTAGATAGGGCAGGATAAGTTACGAGGACTCCTTCAGATTCTTGCCAACTATTCATGTGCGTCCAACCTGGAAGGAAGCCATGGCTTTCCAAATGCTCTAAGTCATTATTTTCCAGAACTTCCCCCACACCGGATCAGCTCTTCATTTTCTGTTTGAAAGACATGGACTTTGTGTTTACACATTATCAGGTCCCACATTTCAGGCAGTGCTAAGAATGCTGAGGAGCAAAACTCCAGAAATCACACCATAAGCTGATCCCAGGAGGAAGGTGGGCTGTGTCTGCATCGTCTTGCTCACCCTGTATTAGAGAGACTGACCAAGGGTAACAGAGCAGACTGCCTGGTCCTCACCAGCTCACTAGCCACTGACCCAGAGATGCATGTGTTTGAAAACTCCTCTCAGTGCTGCTCAGGATGCTCTGGGAAACTATGTACAAAGTCCTTCTCTGGCTCTGTATTTCATTCTTGGAAGGCTCAGCTGATTACAGGATTTCTTTGCAGAGAAAGGACAGATCTATCCTTCCTGCAGGTTGGAGAGGTGAGACTCACCCAAACTCTGTACCACCCCTCTGCTTTTGGTATGAAAAATACTAGCTGCACTGTCAGGGCTGAGAGGTGACAATGCCTAAAAGAGAAAAGGAAGTAGGAGAAACTCTTGAAGACATAGGGGTAGGCAAAGACTTCTTGAACAGAAACCAAATCACACAGGAAACAGTTGAAAGAATTAAAAATTGGATCTGCTCTTTGAGTTTTTTACATCAAAAGAAATTACCAACAAAGTGAAAAGGTAACACACAAATTTGGAAAAAATCATGACAAAT